>VXBC01008926.1:0-41568 GCA_013399945.1 Ploceus nigricollis | reverse complement strand
GCCGGTGCTGGTGCAGGTTCACCTGGCCTGGACAAACAGGGGGAGTGAGAGGGAGAGACTCCCTCATGGGGGTCTGTATATGTCTCTTGCGGACGTGGGTGACTCCTCGTACCACCTCTGAAATGCGCGGCCCACACTGAATCACGGTCTCAGGTTGGGAAAGACCCCTGAGATCATCGAGGCCAACCCATGACAGAACACCAGCATACCAGTTGCACCGCGGCACTGAGTGCCACGTCCAGTCTTTCTTTAAACGCTTCCAGGAACCGTGACTCCTCCACCACCCTGGGCAGCCCATTCCAGTCTCTAATCGCGCATTTTGACCACACCCTCCTTTCAGGTGGTTGTAAAGGGTGATAAGGTCCCTCTGAGTCTCCTTTTCTCCAGGCTGAACATCCTCAGTTGCTCCTCATCCATGTTGTGCTCCAGACCCTGCGCCAGCTACAATTCCTTTCTGTAGAGCCACTCCAGTGGGTCCAATGTCCTTCCTGAATGGAGGGTCCCAGAGCTGCACACATGGGGCTGTATTGAGGCTTCAGGAGTCACAGGTCCAGCTTGAGCCACCGAGTTCAGCTGCCTGTTGGGTGACAAAAATCCTCACGAGTTAATTAATTAAATACGCCATGAAGGGGGTGGGTCAGGGTGTGTTAGGTAGATCTGTGGTTCCCCCCTCTTTCAAGGCTTGAGTATGCAGGGAAGCCAACCCATGGATTCATTGAAGTGAAGAAGTTCAGATCATGTGGTTCTTGCTTCCCCACTCAAACCTCGCCCGAGTTCTCCCTTTACAGGTTCAGAGTTACAGCACACTGCGTTTAGTTCACTGCAAGCTGTGAATCCCTCCCTGCTGGCACTCCAAGCACTGCCCTCCTGGCTGCTTGGCTACTTGCTCCCCTCTCATTTTCAAAGGATCCAGTGTGGCTGCTGAGTATATCAGCTTGGATCACTGATCAGAAAAGTAATTACCAAAAAGTTTCCCTTTCGACTTTCCTTCCTGACTTCTCCAAGTTTTAACAGGGAAATCCAGACTTTTGCACAGGCCAGGTTAAATGCAATATAAAATGATGCCATAATATAAAACAAACTTCTAGGTTATACTACTTGTAAGAAAACCAAATCTGACCTAAAACAATTTAATGGAGCCTACTATAACAAGACTAGTTCAAGTAAACGGCAAAACTTTCCCAGGTGGACAAGTCCTCATGGAAATAATTAACAATGTTAGTATTTAAATTATCAGCGTTATCTGATTAAACCCTCGCTATGAGAATAGGGAAGTTCTCATGTCACTTTGTTCTGTGCTCCCTGCAGACTTGTCTCTACATTGCATTTGATCTCATTTTTCAGGTTTTCTTCACAACCATACAGCTGGACGGTTTATTCTTTATGCATTCCTACAAACTCACAGCCAAATTCTGCCTTTAATGTGGGAAACAGGCCATCAGTAGGTAATGCTTGCTGATAATTTAATATGTAGTCCATCAGTCCAGCTCTGACTGCCTGACATAGGGGTGATAAGTGAATACAACAACCACCAATGATAAAAACCCATGAGGATTTCAGTGGGGGGCCAGGAGTTCACCAATTGCTTCTTGGTATTGATCTGTCTTTCCTGAATCTGGTTTGCAATACAAAAGGGTTTCCTGGCAAGGGAAGGAGTTTCCTGGACCCTTCAAAGGCTGTGTGGGGCAAGACTCAGCCAGGCTCAGCTGAAGCCTGTTACAATTCACAGCTCTCTTGTCAAAATTCTCTGTATCCCTTTTGTTTGATGCTGGGAAATTTTTGAACATAAACAATGTTCACACTGGGCAGCTTTGTGGAATTCAGATATGTAGAGGAGTGCATTTTATGGATATTTTATGCTCTATATTTTTGCTCATTTTAATAGCAAATTTTTTTTTGAGTGACAGTCCAAACAGAAACCAATTTACCATTTTCTTAACAGACCAGTCCAATGTTAAAGAGGAATAACAGGACACTTAACTATTATTTTGTTAATATACAAACCCTTCAGCCGCTTTGCACAGCTCTGGTACAAAAAAAGTGGCCATTCCCAGGTGTCCGAACTTCAGCAGGTGTGACACAGGGACGTAAATGATAATGACAGAGATAGGTATGGTGACTCTACTCACCTTCACTCAGAACTTTCTATGAATTTTCAAATTCCAGGAACTATACTTGCTCTGGATTCTGTATGAAAAGCTCCAACTTTTTCTCTGTACTACCTATGCCATGCTATAAAATGCAAATGTGCTCATGTCTTCTTGGTAAGTTAACATACAGCTTCTGGAGCCCATGAGTTAAAATTATTTTAGGTGAACTAACCATCATCAGTTTAAAAAATACTTTAGGAATTTCTGCATAAATAACCTATTTGCCTGTGCATCTTCCAAGCAAATCTTGTTGCAGTCAGGAATGCAACAGATTGCCTTGCAAGGGGATTAAGTAAACAGCAGAAAGAGAACTCAAGATCCAATAATCCTGGTTCTGCATTCACTGCATTACTGAAGCAGGTTGCTTTGCATTTCCTACCTCAGATTTCTTCTTTTAAGCCTTTCAGTAAAAATTGTTGTGTCCTAACTTCTCTACATTAGCCTATTTCCCCAGTCATAGTCATTGTCAGTTTTATTTTCAGTGGGTTTGGATGTTAACATTCTCTTTTCAAAATAATTTGTAACTTATTTCTGGAACAGACATAATCTTTTTTAAAATCTTTTTTATACTTAAATCATTATTCATTTTTGCACTCTAGAATGGTTAAAAATCAGTCAGAAATCCAGTACAGCAACCTTCCAAGTTTGATTCCATGAAGCTCTTGGAATTAATATGAGGGTGTTTAGAACAGTGTTGGTTCCTAATTCCATAGACAAAATATACTTTTTACTTACTTTTGAACCACAGTTACCTCTTTGTGAGCTTGCTTTCTAGTCTGGCAAAACCAGACTGAGTTTTCACAGCATGGCAGGCTGGCCCAGATGGGTGATCCTGTCTGGGTTTGGCTCATAACCTCCTTGTGCTGAACCTCTCATTGACACCTGACATCTTCCATCCAAAGTTAAACCTGTCTTTGGGTGAAGTCCTCCAAACCAGACACTTAACAGTTTTTGGGTTATTTCAGCAACATCCTGTGATGCAGCAAATGTTGTGTCACACTTGACAGGAAATTCTGGACTTAAAGTGTACAAATGAGGGGTGCAAAAGGAAATTTGCTCTCTTGTAGGTGTCACTGGGCCTGATCTATGACCTGTTGGCAGTGACAGCAATCATAGGAGGCAGCAGTACCGCTTGAAAGAGAGACACAGGTGAAAGGTGCTTTCCCTTTGAGCCAATCCCCTGGAAGGGCAGAGGCAGAGTAGGAAATTTCAAAGTCTTAAAAACTAATAAATGTCTTACTTAAGGAAAGAGAGCAGTATGAGGATTCAAAGAAAATATGTGAAAAACACTGGTGATAAACTTGAACAGAAACATTTCTGAGTGTATTACAGTCCCATGACTAACTGTGGTTTCAGAGCTGTGGGCAGCGTTCATGTGTATCCAATTTTGGTTTCACTGTAATTTTTCTTTCTGTTTCCTCCTGCATTCTTGTTGCATATTTGTCCCCACGTTGCAGCTTATCTGCCTTGTAGTCTGCAATCCACTTGATGCATCTTATTTCAGCTGTAATTTCTTCAGAGCAATGTGACCCAGGGACCCCTTAAGCAGCTGCAGGGGTGGAGAACAGGAGAGCTGAGAAATGGCCTGAGCAAGCAACATGTCAAGTGTGTTATTGATGTGTCACATGTGGAGTTCCTAGAAAGCTGATCAACCACCAAAGATCAAAATTTCAACAGGACACATACTTTCTGGTGTAAAATATATGCATTTTTAACAGCTCCAACTGGCTGCAGGGAGGTTTGGACTGTGCTTTGGGTTCTGAACAGTGAGCAGCACTCAGAAGCCTGGGTAGTGCTCTGGACCCCAGTGTTTGCAATATATTTTAGGGATCTAGTGAAAAGAAATCAAGAAACACCAAGGAAATCCAAGCGTTAAATGTTTCACAGTGTTTTATTTCTAATTTTTTTTTTTCAGTCTGGATGCTGAAAATCTTACTAAGCTTTGCTTCATTTCACGAGGATCCCATCTGGTGTCGGGGACAGCATGTGAATCAGGGTGAAGCTGACAAATATAAAGCAGCCCTTCCTTTCAAGAATGACTCAATGTAGTTGATAATGTAAGAGATCCCCCATTCTTAGGTAAAGGGAGTCGTACCCCATGATAAACATATCAGAATAAATGAAGATTAGGAGTGTTTCTCAAGACTTCCTGACAAGGAGCCAATGTACAGCGTTGTTGGCCTTGCCCAAATGCTGAGCTTTGGGAAGAGCTTGCTTTCTCTGGACACAGGCCAGGCTGTAAAAGAGCAGAAGGACATGTGATGGCTCTAGGCAAACCTCAGGGCATCACAGGGAGCTCCTGTGGCTCAGATTCCTGTGACCCATACCTGTGAGCGAAGCACAGTGCTCTGTGGGGCCCCACTGAACATTGTGCACAGGTACCAAATGTCAGCAGTTGTGTACGAACTTCAGATACGAGCCCATGTTCCTAAGAACTCCTCGTGCCAGAAGGCTATAATCCCGTTAAAAGCCTCTGGGAACCACTGCAATGCAAATAATAGTAGCAATAATTAGCTCTGCTTTAATTGATACTGTGTATTCCTCAAATGTCAGTGAAAATTTGCTTTGCTAAGCCAACAACTTCTCCCCTGGAACTCTGCTGTTTTTACCAGAATTACACGAGGGGTGAGTTTGGATCATTGTAGGTTCCTGGCATAAATTATCAGCTGTTGATTCCTTGCCCTTTAAAACTTGGCAAGCATACAAGAAGAGTTTGCCAGACATGCAAGAACTAGGTCTATGCATTTATGGGTAAATCCTCTGGGACTATGCACAGAAAGGAGTACAATTTGCTAGAAGTAGCCAGCTGTGAAATCCAGGAACTCCTGCACACAGCTCCAGCAACTTAGAGCATATTTAGCCTGGCATCAATACCAGCAGTTCCTGGAAGCAGCTTTTGCACCCTCAGCTTTATGAAAGCAGAATGTGATAGCAATAAACCCTGTAAATGTGTGGAGATGCTAAATTTACAGAATAATCCTAATGGGGGTGATATGGAGTGGCATAATCTAGAGTCAATTTATGGTTTATCCCAGTGGCTAGGAGTTGTTTCTGCTTAACATTGAGAGTGCAGGTCTGAGCACATCATTGGCATAAATTATTAAAGATAACACACTCCAAAGCTCTCAGTGTCTTCAGCATTAACCACATCCTCATCTGCACCTTTTGTCTTACTGAGCACCTGAGAATTTTAATGTCCCATCCTTCATGGACAGACACCAGTCCTTGTAGCACTGGTACAGCTCCATGATCAGATGCTCCTCAGGGCTTCTTTCTAAAGGGAGGATAAATGTTCCCTGCCTCTGGTTGTGTAAAGGTCAGAGCTAAGCTCGTTGTGTAACCTCCTTCGCTGAGTTACATTAGATGGGCTGAATGGTGCCTCTTAGCTGTGGGAAACCTCTCTTGGTTAAAGTGAAGGGAAATAAATCCCAGCCAGAGTCTCTATTTTTATAGTCCTGAGCAAGATTAGTGCCGTAGCAGATCTCGAGTCCAGCATTTTCCACATTTACTGGGGAAGGACTCCTGGCTTGGAGAGCTCCAGTGCATTGTTACAGAACCAAGCCATTTCTGTGTTTGCTGGGCCTAATGGGTGATGGGTTTAGGCTATAGTGGGGTCCTTCAAAGACTCGGAGACTGATTTTATGGGTTTTCCATATGTACAAAAGTGTTGTTGCCAAACAGACTCAGGAACAGATCACTCTAGCACATTACTAATAAGCCAATTAGTGAAATGAAGCATTGCAAGTATTAGACTGCTTTATGCAAATATGTTTGTGTAGAAAACAGAATCATTTGAACTGGGTTTACATTCAGGAAGACCTTGCCAGTATGATATGTGGTGATAGTTGCTATAGCTGTTATTGATCAGTTTCTCTTTTCATCCTGATATGTGTGAATTCAAATGTAACAAGTGATGTGAGCCTTAATGAACACAAGGATGCTCAGGATTTAGACCTTATCTGTGTCTTTTTCAGTGGCTACATTTGGTCCACAGGTTTTGCAACACCTTCTAACATTAACTTTGGTTACACTATTTTTCCAATACAGTCATTAGCAGAACCAGTATTTTATTTGGTCCAAAATCCACAAATTTTTTACATTCAGCTAAATTCCTTACAAGGAAAAATGATAGAACTAGGGCTTATGTATCAAATCAGTTTGATTTGGGAACTTTAATTTATCTAGTTGATCCAACAGATTTATTTATCACAGCCTGTCCACATTAAGCTGGGTACCCTTTTTGCAATGAATTCCTGGCAGCCCAGGAGCAGGTTATGGAACATGACCCATTACAGTGGGCTGAGGTACAGGCAACATATAGAGATGCATTATCCAATGCACAGGTTGAAGTGCTATCTTGTATAACAAATTATTGACTTCATTGTACATAGTACTAGGATTTAATTAAGCGATAAGGCCCATCATAGTGGCCCTTTATCAAGCAGATAAGGATTTACCAAGCTTACCCAAGAGGTGTTTATCTGAAAGATAAGAAAAAGGTTCATGAGGTGCCTTCTGCTTTTAAATCTTTAATTGAAAAGACCTTATTTTTTTAAGTTCTAGGTTGTTTTTCTTCATGACTTAGTATTAAAGATTCAGATGGATTTTTTGTGAGGGATGTGGTAGTAGGGAGGAATGTTACCAGTCGCCTTCAATGTGTGAAATTAATAGGATTTATGTCATTTTTATTCACAATGTACCAGCTCTCAGATGAAGTAGAAATTCAGCCTCTGATTTCCAGGAGATTTTCCAGCGACTTCATGATCCCATGGCCATAAAAGAGATTCATTCATTGACAATTTCAGAGAGATGTAATTGTGATTATGTTGTGAAGTTTAGAAAAAATTGTGATTTCCCAATAGACAAAAATGGAGGAAAAATAATTTAAAGACAGTTCTTTTAATGACTGTGTTGTCAGCTAAGCAAAATGATGCCTAGTCCTTTACCTACGTGATGTAAAGATATGTAAGCAGAAAATATATAAAGAAATTAAAGCTAATGCAAAGAACTGGCACTTAGAATGAGATTAACACACTGAAAAACACGAAATAATACTACTGCTAATGCTTAGTAGAGAAAAACACAGAGTAAATTCCAGAGAAAGGAGAGAGGAGCATATGTTTTTTATGAGAAAGGCACACATAAGGGCCACTGTTGAAAACAGGAGAGGATCTTTGGATTTAGCTGATTTAATCCCTAATGTTACAGACACTTTTTTAATAGAATCGTTTCATAAAGGCTCAAGCTCTTTTTGGGAGTATCTGGGCTGTTGCCTCCCCCTCCCTTGGAGCAAGGCTGTTGTGCAACATCCGTACACTCATAATTTCCTGGTGTCTTCCAGTTTACAGTATGACTGTATCCCTGGCCAGTCCAAACTTGCTTTTTCTTCCCTGCTGATACTATCTTTTAGTGTAGTGACATTTCTTCCTTCCCAGTGTTTTTCATTCCCATCGCCGTGTAAGCCCAGACATCAGTCAGCCTTTACCACAGTACATGAACAGAGCCCTCCTTGGATCACTCTGTCCTTGCTGGTCCAGAAGTGACAACCACCAATTGACTCTGTGCCCCTTCTGGGACCAGGGACGTATCAGACTCACTGTTCGTTCCACCTCAAGTTTCTTTGTGTATGCTGTGTGAAATTCTCCTGAATTTCCAGGCATCCAAGGACCTAAGCTGCCACATACTGGAAATCCAGTAGGTTACTGCCCAAAGCAGTTGTCTACCACATAAATTGATAGCGTTGGCAGCTCTGCTTGTGAAAGACCCCCTGTTCCCCAGATTGTTAATCATCCTGCTCTGCACCTGTTCCAGCTTGAATTCTTCATGCTTGAACAAGGGCAGTAAAGCAGAGTCTGAAGGGATCAGATTGTATTAGAAGAGCTTGGAGCAATTCAAGCCAGGACCAAGTAGCAATTACAATGAGAGATACCCTCCAGGTTACGCGAGAGGCAAATTGCCTCAGCGGTGAGCAGAAGTTTGTAGTGCTGCTTTGAGCCTGTTTGTTCAGGAACCAGGGGATTTCATTTCCATTGTTGACAATATGACACCTTTTATGGGCAATTGATTCCCCTTCTTAAAAACTATCTGGCACGGAGGCAATAAGTGAGTGGAAAGGTGTGAATTAAAATATGTACACGGCTAAAGATGATCACTCAGGTATTTACTTAGATCTGGAATTCCAGCTGCAAAGCTGGAGCTCTGTTGCTCCAACTATCCTCCAGTAATTGCCCCATGAGCAATTCTGCTGTGTCTTTCTACTTTTTTATTTGCAACTTTGAAAACTGATTGAGCTTTCTGCCTCTGAGAAAGCTATAAGTAGGGTCCCTTCACTTTAATATACCCCACATGGAGTTCCTTCACATTGGTGTAACCTCTCATACCTGCAAGTCTTCGAAACAGGTTTTTGCTGCCTCATACTCCAGAGAAGCCAATGAAGATTCATCCACTGGCTTCAGCAGAATAACTTTCCCACCACACACTTCATGTTTATTTAACTCAGAAAAAGATTTTGTCTGAGTGTTGCTCGCAGGCACTTCTGCTGTTCTCTTCTTCCCTGACAACGTGGGAACAAATTCAACAGCCCTTCACTTGCATGTATTTAAAAATGAAAATTATTTTGCTTAGTACATTTGAATGGTATCTTATAAAAAGGGATATTTCTTCCTTGAAATCACACTCCAGCGGGAGCTGCCCCAGTCAGCAATGTGTGCTCTCTCTCTCTCTGTAGTTGTTCCATTAAAGTAGTGTGAAAGCTACAACTGTGTGTCCACTGTCATTCTGTGTTAGAAGTCAGGGGTAAGGTAATGATATGCAAGGTTGATCCATCTGTAATACTTTCCTTGGAAGTATAGTTCTGCTGTTTCTGCTGTCAGCCTGTATTTAGAGTGCAGAGAGTGCTGCATGACTTGAAAGCAGCAGTAGGCAATTCCCAGTTTAAGCCTTAGATATTTACATATTTATGCTCACTTCAGCAGAGTAAATATGCTATGAATAAATCCTATTATGTTTGAAACTGTAGTTACAGTATAATAAAACCACAGTACCGTGGTGCAATCTGAGGTTTTATTTTGGTGTCAATGTGGGCATAAATTTTGTAAATTATATATTGTTAACATTACAGTCATCATCCAAAAGTAATTAGGATACCTTGTATTATGTGAGAAAATAAGGAAGAAAAAGTCCTTTAATCTTTAAACAAGAATTGAAGGAAAAACATTGCCTGCAGGTAAAACAGTTCTGATATAAATGGCCAGTCCACCAGGGGTGACTCTATAGCTGTTACCTTTGTTATTACTGTTTTTAAGTTGTGTGCATCTGAATGTGCCATCTAATGCAAGAGATTTTTTTCAAAGGGCATTGCCAGGTATTGCTGATACAATGCCATGATTTTGCATGTGTCACAACCATATGTTGGTGTTGAGTTCTGGGGAAGAGATCATTTGATACCTACCAAAATTTCTTGGAGTTTATGTTCTGGAAAAGGTGGCTGGCTGCTGCTTGTGTTTGTGGGATCCCTGCAGCAGTTATTGCAGCATTATGCTAAGATGAGGAATCCCTATCAGAAAAGAGGCAGTCTTTTCTTGTAACAAAAACCCCAGCCAGAACACCTGCTTTGTGTTCTGAGTCTTGCTACCAACCTATTCCGTGACCTTCCTCAAGACATGACACCTTCCTCTGCTTTTATTTCCTTCCCATCCTCCATGTGTATGTTGTGTACTCTTCATAACATTACCATCCAAAGGAATTTTAAATGCTTTCATTATTTCAAAGCACTGATATGTGTGTGTGCGTGTGTGTGTGCGCACAAATCTTTAGCACCAACATCTCATCTGGCAGACTCCTGAAGAAACCAATGAGCTGCTCACTGTAAGAAGCTCTGTAGTGGGCTCCACATGGTTGCTTTGCTTTGACAGCTTGACCCCAAGTCTACTGAAGCAGAAGAGTTTCATGTTACCTCAGCACAGACAATCCCCTAATGTTTGCCAAGAGCCTTTTGGTAAATTCAAAGATCAAGTCTTGCTCCATCTGCTAGATGGTGTATGAAGACTACCCATCTTAATTGGAATAGTCATAGGATTTTCCATGGAGTATTTGACAGCATCAACCTAGGCTAAAGCTTTCACATTGAGAGATGACCTGTATTGCAGAGGGAACTTCCAGGCTCAGAAGCAGACTGAGAGAAGCTGAAAGTGTAACACTTTTGTGTATGTCCTCCTAGTGCAGGGCATGAGAAGTCTCTTACAAAGAATCTGAATGAAGGAAAAGAAGTTGAAGGACTTGTGGAGTAAGGAGAGTTGAAAAACAAAAAAGGCGAGGAACTATAAAAGCTGTAAAAAGAAGAAAATGTATCTCCAGCTAAGCACGTCAGAACTTAAACAATAGATAGTCATGTCAGGTTGCTGATGATAATTCAGGCTTTGCTGGACACAGGGATTTGGGCTGAATCCAGTAATGTCTACTTGTCAGAAAAAAGATAAAAATATCAATTAAACCTTTTGAAATTCTCCATTGAGACTGAAATGTTCTTCTTAACTTTGAGGGAAGAATGAAAAACCCATCTCCAAAAGGCATTTGATGATTTTTTCAGACAAAGTATTATCTCTGAAATTTCCAGGTGGAATACTTTTTAAGAAAGGCCAGTTTTAATACGAGTTGCAAAAAGAGGCTCATGCCAGTGCAGTCTGCAGCCTTGGACTGTGTGTTGAGTGTGTGAGGGGTAAAGAGTTGCTGTCCTTATCTCAGAGCACCTTCATGCAATGCTCAAGTGGCTGTGCCTACTGTAGGACATAAACCATGCAACTTGCTTTCTGTGGAGTTGGTGTGCTGTGACAGTGGCCATTTCACTTCCTATCATTGCCCCTCTGTTCCTTTATGATCCTCATTACTATGTTTTCAATATATTGTTTTTATTGCTTTGTATGTTTAGTCTGTGAGTTCTTTGAGGTAGGGACACTCACAAAACCTAGGAGAAGGCAGATCCTAATGTCAACAGGAGAAAGAAGCACAGAGATCTCATAGGAGCATCACTTTGGTCAGAACTTGAGGAAGATTAGGAATCAGTTTGCAGTTCTACTTTGAGCAGCTACCGGCAAAATTAGCTCAAGGAACAGAAGAAATATCTTGTGCATTGCCTTTTATTGAAGTCTGGATCAAATTTGCTTATATTTCTTTACAGTTTGGTTTAGGGAAAATACAGATTTTCTTCTGTTAGACATCAATACTGTGTTATTGTGACATATTCACAGGCCATTTATTCAGTCAGCACAATCTCAGGTCACACTACTCACCACAGGACCATTATTTAAAAAGCAAATGAGTCCTTCTATTAAGAGACTGGCTACACCTGTGTCAGTAAAGAGAAGACATCAGAGGTCACCCTCTGGTCTCCAGGATGAATGGTCCAGCTCACTGAACTCTTGTTACCCCAGAGGAGGGTGGCCAGGCTCTCCTCACCACTCACCACTATTTATTACCATTTTAAAATAAAGAATAAAATGCTACAGGAGAATTAAGGGTCTATAGAGACATATGAGCTACGTCAGAAATTGCTGAAGCCTAATGTCACAGGAATCAAAGCTCATTTTCTAGACTTCTTGGGTCTGTGACCACAGATACTCCCAGGGTGACAATGCAGACCAGAGCAGGGATACCAGCATGACTTGTTTGGACCTGGCTCAGGAGGCAGGAATGGAGCAGTGACGTGCAGCTCCAGATACACCAATTCATCACAGTCACGCTGCTTCCCAGGCAGAGCAGCATGGACCTTCATAAGGATGTTGCCCAAGATCACACAAGAAGTTTGATGTTATGGCAAAACTGAATTCCTCTGCCCTAATTCTCAGCCTCATACAGGACTATTGGGTCATTGTTCCCCTCTTAGGAGGTTAGATTTCATTTCTGTGGCGAATCAAACACAAATCTCCAGAAGATTGTTGTTCCACGGAACACAGACTGCTGGCAGTTGTTCCCAGACTCGAAGGCCCATAAAACAAATTATGGGGTTATTTACTGAGAGAACAGAAATATACTTTTAAATTGTAACAAATACATTTCTAAATTGAGTCTATTAAGTTTGTGGTGGGTAGGATTTTTGACATTGCTTTCAGTGAATAGAGCCCTGAGAAATTTGAAAGCATGAAGACCTCGAGTTGTTTTTATTTTAGAAAACATGAGAAATGTTTTCTAAAATAAATGAGTAATGTGGAGAAAACTTTTGTACAAACCACAGTAACTTGACAGATCTTCTGCTGAGGATAGAGTGCGCCAGACCAAACCAGTATGTCTTAATTAATGACCCTGTCTACTCAGTACAACTGCAGTAATACTAATCATTTCCCAAGTAGTCTTGGCTGAGCACAAAGGCTTTTTAGACTTCTGTTTGATTTGTTTTTTCAGAACTGTAGTGTTTTGAAGATAAATAAAAACTGCTGATGAATATGTATATGTTTCCTGATGCAGAGTATCTCAGTGAATATTCTAGGGCAGTTTTGTAGTCTGCAATGAACATGTTCCTTTGAAGTTTTTACTGATCTAAAAAGGAAGTCATTATGTTTGGGTCACACATTAATTTACTGATCTAGCTAGACAAAGAAACTAAGGTTAGACAAAATATTTCAAGACAGGAACACTTTTCAACCTCAAACCACAAAATACCGTGAAAATTCTTCTCAGTAGCTCCCAGACAATTAAAAATCGGCTTAACAATATGGAACAAGCTTTAGTTTTACTTTTTAGGAAAAACCCAACAACCACAACATTTTTTCATTGCTTAAAACAAGAAAAGGGAATGAATTGAGAGGCACTGGAGGACTAGGGATGTCTATATGAAGGTTGTATGGATACTATCCTGTGAAGCACCTGCTGTACAGACTGGTGACTTCATGTCCTGCTGTCCAGGGAGAGCAGTGCTAGCTGGGTCTTGGGAGACAAGTGTCCCTCCTCCACATCCCTGGGCAATCCCAGGGACAAGAGCAGAACTGGCTGCATGGCTCTTTGCTTGTTGACTGTTTATGTGGTCTGATTTCAGAATGACAGCTGTGGGAGCACCCTTCGATTTGGCTTTGATGGGGAATGAAGGTGGGTGAGATGAAGTCTTCATCTCCAGTCTTTCCAAAGCAGGGGTGAAAAAATGAAATTTCCAACCTTCCAATATCAATCAAAAGACTGAAGCAAGAGCATTGTCCTGTTGCATAAGGTACTGCAAAAGCTCCAGGCAGCCCAGCCACATTCAATCTGCTGCATTTAAGAAGCATCATTCACCTTTGCCATGGGATGAGGGGACTATGCTTATTATGAGAGCATTTATAAGGATTATAAGAATTTTTAAGAAAGTTGAGCAAAACTGAGATTAACTCTCTTGGTTAGAGCATGGTACCAACAAGGTCACAGACTCGATCCCTGTATGGGCCATTCGCTTGAGAGTGGGACTCAATGATCCTTCTGGGTCCTTTCCAACTCACTGTTCTGTGATTCTGTGACTGCAGCAACCAATGCTGAAGCCATAACAAGCTGCCACCCAAACCTCCTCATAGCCCCAAAATCCTTGCTCTAGATCTCTCTGGAGAAGGTGTTCTGTAAGTGTGTGTGTGTGTGTGTTTGTGTGTGTGTGTGTGCGCAACACTCCTGTGACACAATCGACTGGGAATTAATGAAATCTTGCTTTAACTGATGACTTAAAGCAGGATGCAAATTCCCTGAAGGGGAGGGGACAGATCCTGCAACCATCAATGCTCAGGTCCTGTAAGACATTAGCATTACAATCAGCTTTACTGCATCATCCAGAAATCCTGTACTAAGTCTCCAGTGAGGTCATTTTGCCCCAGGTGTTTTGCCACGAGAACTCCAATTCCAGCCTCACCATGATAATACCTGGCCAGAGCTCCATGCAGGCATGGCAGGTGGCTCTGCTGCTGAGGCTCCCTGGTTCTCCTGGCCGCTGTTGTCACCTCCCAGGGTGGTGGCAGTAGTAGAGAGCCCTTGGAGCAGACCTGTGACATGCCAGGAAAGTGCTGTGTCTCTTCAGCATAGGTGCCAGATGGCAGATGCCAGCGGAAGGAAACACATTTATCGATCAGCCTTGGGCTCTGAATGAGTCCAGCCTGAACTCAAGTTGGGCTGCCTGCTCCCAGATGGAGGTGGTGGGTTTGGGGAAGGTTTCAAATCCAGCTGATTAAGATGACAGGTGTCAGGCTGCAGCTACAGAGCAAAGGCTGCTCTTTGATGGGACCTGCTGACCTTGTTAATCTGGGGAGATCTGTGTCCCAGTGCTCTCTGCGGGCAGAAATTTGCAGGGGAAAATGCAGCATCTTTCACCCGCTTGATGTTTTGGCTACGTCAGGTTTGGCAGCCATTTAAAAACAGGATTGATTTTGTTGACAAGTATGTTCTGTTTAGTTAGCCAGAAGCCAGGGACTGATGGTTGCATTCCTCTCTTTCCAGCAGGAGCTGTGCTGAAATGCACATTTGCTGCCTGTCATTGGCCTGTGCTGCCTGCTCTGGTACCAGTGGTGCTGACTTTGCATTGTGCCTCCCAAAACCTATTCACCTTTATATTTACACTGACAATACAAATCAGCTCAAGAGCAAATGTCAGTGATTGCACAAGTACCAGCTCATAGTGTATCCTTTCGTGTGCACTGCACCACACATGGTGTTGTGTTGAACAGATTATTCCAGAAAGTGCTTTTGCACCATGCCAGGCATCCTACAAAGAGAATAACTCAACAATGCTATTTAGTGCCTAAATTTAGCAAAAGGGATCCTCTGCAGCCAGCTAAGGGAGTGCTGCTATCAAACTTCTCCGAGTTTGAAAGCCAGGCTTTGTTGGTCTAAACATCCTGCCTACCAGTTTGGTCTTGTTCCAGCAGTTATTCCAAGAGCTGATGTACGTGTGGAGTTTGTTGTGGTCCTGACTGTAAGAAGAGCTCTCTGACACACATTGGTCCAGTTCTGTGGGTGCATATGGGCTGGATGTGCCTGGGCTGACAGAGATCACGAAGGACGCCAGTGCCAGGTTTTGTCTCGTGCCTCCCAGGAGGCTCAACACAAGACAAGGGAGGAAAACAGCTTCATGATGTCTTTGCATTTCTGGGCTTTGGGACTGATCCAAGGGCTGGCACAGCTGCCAGCCGTCACCCCAAGTGTTGCTATAGCTCATGGATGCTGCCCACAGTGCCCATCAGCTGCTATGCAACCCAAAATAGGCTCAGCACAAAGCACTCCAGGAAGCTCCCTCTTCTTTTCCTGCTGTGTCCCCTTCATCCGGCATTCTGATGCAGAGAGGTTAAACTGAAATAAAGAGGATACTTCATGAATGAATGGAATTAATTTAATTAATATTTAATAATTTTTTAAAATATACTATTTTCTCTTGCAGATTTGAAATGAAGCAGCATTTTGTTTTAGCTAATAATTTTTAGCATTTCTTTTCACTTCTTAAGATAAATTTAATACTCATTTCATCTCTTTTTGACTTGTGGGAAATAAAATGAGTGGCTGGGGATTTCTTTCTTTTCCTTTGTTTTTCTTCTTGTCACCCTGTAACTACTTAATACTTTTCTGGTTATTATGAATAGTGCAGGGGATATTAATATTAATATTAATAATAGTAACACCCACCAAAACTTAAAACTGTTACTAGATTGATGGCAATCCTTTTTCTTTTTCTTTTCTATTTTTCAATGCTTCCAATCCTGGAGGATTTTGGAAAGCTAGGTCTTAGTCCTACAAGCATGTAAGTTGTGTACTAGGTCAGAACAAAGATCCATCTGACATAGTATTTATCTCCAGGAAAGACCAGTAAGAGATATTTAGAGCCAAGACTGAAAGAGGAAGAACAATTATATGTGCTCAAAGTGTTTTCCATACTTTTGTGACTGAGGAACTAAAAATTATATCTTTGTGAGTAATACTGTTTCACTCTTGTCATTGCTGTCTTTCTTCTCAGTACAAGACCAAGGTTCAAGACAAGGTTAGATCCTTTGCTCCTGTTGCATAATTTAAGTAATGAATGACTACAAATGACCTCTGAATTTGGGGAATTTCCCTGAAATGTCAGGTCTTGCACAGTGCAGTTTTTATAGGCACTCTTGGTTTCTAAATGCATTGTGGCTATTCAGCCCAGACTTGCATGAAAGTGTTAAATACAACCATGATGTGGGATGAAAATATCTGTTAAATAGGCAATACTAGTCAAGGAGATGGCTGGAATGCTTGAGTGAGAAATTAATCTTATCAGAGACAATAGAAAATGGAGAGGATATATACTGAGGAAAATATGTTTAGAAATTTTCAGTTAAGCCTCTTAAGAAGTGTTGGAGAAGATCAAAAGCCGTTTGTTTGCTTGTTCCTTTTCTTTCCGCATGGTGCTGTATTTCTTCCTGAATAAAGTAATTTCTTTCTAAAAGGTTTTACAGAGTTTTACCCTTTGTACAGGATTGTTGTATATCAAGGTTTAGCTTAAAAATCCCATCCCAACATTCTCTACCTTTCACCGTGGAGAAGGTCATCCCTGCTCACCTCACAGCAGTGTCTCCTGAGCTTTGTTATCCTCTCTAAAAATTTACTGAAATAAGAAACCATTGCCATTCCACTGATCAACTCAGAAAGCCTTACCAGGGTGCTGATGGGTGTGCTGAGGGGACAACAAGGTCCCCTGGTCTCCCAGCTTTGAGCATGTTATATTGTGATCATGAAGACGCCCTGCTCATGGAGCAAGATTCTCACTCTCCTTTGCCTGTTCAGCTTCTGACAGTTTTTCTCCCTTGTTGAACAAGATGTCCTGCATCACACAAAAGAGGTGGTTTCAGTGATGTGTTTGAGGTGTGCAAATTATAAGCAGGATTTGCTGCCTTGCTTCATTCCCTGCCATGAAGACAAGCACAGGATGACTCCTGAGTGTCACCCTATCAAACACAGCTGTTTGGTTTAAAGTTGTTTGCCACAGCTTTAAACTTACTTTTGAGATAGAAGTGCTGGAGAGCCTGGAGTGTTACTTCTCCTCATACCTCAGGTGTATTACTTTGGTTTTACCATCCTCACCAGGACATCCATAGCTTTGCCATGAACCAGATTTTGCTGTTGACTCTGTGATGCCATGTGATGCTTTCACCCCTTGATTTGGAGTGGAGCATCGTGGTTGGGATACTTTAGAGAAAGAAGCTATCAGAGAAGACAGGGAGGAAGAAGGGTGATCCAAGGGAGTTTTCCAAGGATATCTGGTCAGCTTTAAGGAGAACAAAGCTGCCTTAACACTTGGGTTTGTTGCTGACTTTTAGGCTTGGAAAAATGCCCATTTGGCTGCTGAGGCAGCAGCCTGAATTGTTGTGCAACTTGGCTGTGAAGGGAATGCAAAGGGATTTCTTCCCCTTCAGGTTCACGCATCGCTAACCATGCCAGGCGTGTTGCTCCGTACTGTACACCCTGAATGAATAAACTGTTCCTAATAAAGAACTGATGTTGCTAATATCTTTGTGTAATTTAAACCAAGGCTTTTTGAATTTAGCTCATTTGGGGAAGAAAAAAAACCACTGATGTTGCAAATGCTTATGCATCTGATTAACTTCGCCGCTTAGCTTAATTTGCAGGATCAGGGCCTTAGCTATCAAGAGGCTATGTGGCATTACAGCCCTTCTATACATCTTCATTAGAGCCTCTTTCTTACGAATTTGCTTTCATGCGTATTTTTACAACCTCAGTTATAAACTGGATTGTATCTGCCAGCAGCAGTGTTTAACTATGTCAGCTCCTCAGTGCCTGAGCTAATCCCTTGTCCTCCTTGACAGGAGTCGAGGGAGAGAGCTGTTTCCTAAGGATCGATGTGTAAAAGTTGTCATGTTGCTGGTCATTTGCCTAAAAAATTGAGGAGATCCTGAGTTTTTTATTAGGGATAGCATTTTTGCCCATTTAGAATTTTTTGTTTGGGTTTTGCTTTAAAATTTTGTAAGAGCAAAATTGTTATTTTTCTCCAAAAGTACTCATTTTCAGGACTGAAAGTGATGGGGGGTTTTTCCTGGTTTCTGTTGCTTCTGCTCCTCTCCTTTCTACTCTGGGCTGTCTGCAGCTTTTATTCTTCCTTTTCTCTTTTTTGAGTTTTTTTTCTTCTACTTTAATTCCATCTTCTTTTCCATTTCCAATATTTTTTTTGAATGACATGATGGAAAAATAGTTCCTCACAGCTTCCTCCAGCTGCTGTGGCTGCTGCACCTCGTGCTATCAGATTTTAGATCTGGCAGCCCTAGTGGGTGTCCATCTGGGGAATTATACAGGTGCAGAAAGGAGCAAGTGTTTCTCTTTTCAAAGGTCTGTGTTGTTTCTGCCCTTCCTGGTGTCTAAGGATGTGCTCCCTCAACCAGCAGATCCCTCCAAGGTGCCATGACTCTGGCCTGCCCACCCCTCAAAGCACTGGGAGAAAAGCTTGACAGAGGCTGAGATGTGAATGCAGATATTAAAACACAAAGACTTCATTTGTTTTAAGGGTTATGCCTAATCCTTTCCCTCCCGGGGCCCTCTTTTTTGGAGTCCAAATACTTGTTACAGGACTCAGCTTCTAGAAGCAGATGTAGCACTGGCAGATTCCCAGTTGTAAGAGACCTGGAGGAAAATTTTGACTGTGTGGGTCCCCACATAAATGCTGATGAGCTTGGTCCATGGCTGAGGCATCCCCAAGCCAGGGGACCCTGCCAGCTGTCCCCTTGCCATGCCATCAGACATTCAGGTGCAATATGTGGGCACTCAGAATGAATGTGTGCAAGCAGACCCTGCTGAGAGCTCATGGCAGGCAGAGTTCTCCTGAAAGTTGCTTTAAATACAGAGATTCACATGCCTCAAAGATATGCATAACTTACCTGTTTTTTTGAAGAGAGTTTTAAGAGTTCTTAGGGTTGTTTCATAGGCATGTGTGAACTTAAATTATAGTAGAAGTAAATTAATGGAGGAAGTAGAGATCTGCAAATTAAGTTATCCTTTCCTCTAGTCAGAGTATTCTATTTAAGTGGTTTCTTTTTTTTTTTATTTAGTTACATCACTTGGTAAATTAATTCCTGATTCTGCTGGGTGAGATGGGAGGAAGGAGCCATAACTACACACAGACTTCAAAGGTGAAATCTCTGCGTGGAGGAACTGGGCATCAGTCAAAAGTTGCATTTGTCTGGAAAAATCTAGGTTGAGAAGTGCTGGTCCTTTGGTGCCTCCATGGCACCTCAGGCTCTCCCCACATCCCTCATTATTCCTGGGGTTCACTCCTGATCCCCAGTGTGGCACATCTGAAGCAGGGACCACCTCAGCTGCCTTTGCAGATACACAGAGCCTGGTCAGAGCAGGTGTGAGCAGCAAGAGCCCTTGAGGCTTTGCAAAGGTGGAAGGTTTGGTTGAGCTCTGCGTTCACTGAGTCCTGCTTGGCTTCTGTAAGAAGTGACAGATGCAAACATCTGCTGGCACCCCAAAATGCTGCCTCCCAAGGGAGCATCTAGGTCTGAGCTTTGCAAGCAGGTTTGCAGTAGAGCTGAGAACCTCTGGCTGCTGGGAGTGGGGCTGGGGATGAACAGGGCAAGATGTTTCTAACACTGGTGTAAAAAATTACATTTTTGATTCATTTTCAGAAGGCCTTTCTGGCATGCCCACCTCAGAAATGTGCCCTCATATGCAAATGCTTTGCTGCTTTTGCTGCTGTATTGTGTCTTCCCAGAGGACAGCAGAGCTGCTTGCACTGGGAAATGCCACTGGCTGCTGTCACCCTTGTGATGAGAGAAGTGCTGTGAGAGCAGGACAAACATTTGCTTTCCAGTGAAAATAAATACAATGTCAGTGTCTATTCTGCTTGGGTGAAATGCCTGTTCCAAAGGGATCACAGGTGAGAGTGATCTGAGCGGGCTGGTTCTTTCTGTAAAACTTTCCTTCCCAACCAACACCTCCTTTCCATAAGACTTCCAATTTTGAATTAAACTTCCTGTTACAGTCTCCTCTCTGTAAAGTCTCCCTTTAAAACTTCCAGCCCACAGGCTCAGAAATGGACCCAGTTACACTGGAAAAGTGTCAGCTCAATATTAAAAGGTGTGATAATCAGCCCTGGAAAAAAGGAGCATTACTGATGAAGTCAATGGCTGCTTATGGCCATTGGGGGACCTGGTGCTCACTCTGTGTTTGCTTTTTCCCTGCAGGACTCAGTGGGTCAGTCAGCAGAGCAGCTTTCCTTTGCAGTCTGGGGCACTGGGGACACCGTGTTCAGTTAAGCTCACACCAAGCCTCCACCGAGAGCTGAGGCATCTCCACGGAGGCAGCAGTTGAGGCTTTGCATTTTTTCTGTGTCTGAGGTTCACAGTGCTGTTGCCAGACAGTGATTTGGGGCAAGCACCATCCACAGCCAGCCAACAGGAGGGTCAAATCTGCAGTAGGGCTGCATGTGTTGCATGGAGCCTCACAACCTCCTTCCTGAGCTCCTCTGCTGGAGCTTTTGCTCAGTGTCCTGCAAGTCAGAGGGGTTTTGGGGACCTGCCCTCGCTGCTGCAGGTTAGCTCTGTTTGTTCAGCTCATCTGCACGCCGTGAGCCAAGGTTCTTGGGAAGGCCCGTGCAGCAGCACCCTTCTTCCCAGGCGTGCTCGTCGTGGTGGTGATTCCACCTGGCTCCAGCTAGGAAGGCTTTGGCATGTATTGACAGTAATGCACACAGGGGGAACAACTCCCCATCTGTGGTCACGGAGCGGAGAGACGAGTGGCTGCCTTTCTTAACAGATGGCGTAACAAACTACACGGAACTCGCGTCCCCCGAGACACGTAACTTGACATCAGATAGTTTCAAGAACATATTGAGATAAGTCCTCCCTGATGATCGCCGTGACTTCAGACGCAGCCGTACCTCTCTCCCCGAATCCCCTGACAAAGCTGTGGGTGATGGAGGCACAGCAGTTTTGAGGGGTCCCACCCTGCAGCCTGTGCCTGCAGCAGGATTTGGGGCGGCAGGCTGAGCACTGACTGAGACAGCCCCCAGATGCTGGGGACTGGAGCAGCGGGGAGCTAAGACGTTAGCACTTCTCCGTAGGTAGTAAGTCTTTTCAAGCTGAATAAGCTCTTTGTTCTGAGAAATTTTAACTTTAAACATCTGTGGTAGGAGTTTTAGTGTTTTACTTTAGGGATAATAGACTTGGGCTTGTCTAAATGGAAGGGGAGCAGAAGCACTTTAAGGAAAAAGCATGTTTAGAAGTTGCTTTTGCTGTTGGAAGCTCTGTGTAGTGGAATGCTGCCCTAAAACTGGGCAGTAGTCGTGTCATCCTGGCCCTAAGAATACTCTGGACATGTGAAGCAATGCTCAAATATGAGCAAATTTGAAAATTTGGGACCTCAAAAATCATAGTGGTCAGCAGCCCAGATAGAACCGTCAGCACCAGAGATGCTTGGTGTGTCTGTAGGGGATGGGGCAGGACTCCCATTCCATGTGTGTCCAGGGCTTGGGATGCTTTGTGCCAGTACAGCCATGTCCTCAGTGACAGTGGTGAGTGAGGAAGAGGCAGAAACAACCCACCCAGCATGCAAATAGCATCAGCATCAGATGGGGCTGGAGTTGGTAGAGAAACAAACATTAAATTAATTTAGTTCACAACTCTCCTGTAGGGTATGGGATCTCCCTGTTTTCCCAGGAAGAAGTCTAGAGAGATTAATGTCAAAAAGATCCACTAATTTTGATGACCCAATTTGCATGCCTAATGACCTGATTTTTCTGAACACTTCACGTTCTTTAGCATTTTATGTGCTGGAAGGACAATGCCCTTGTTTTCTTTCACAGCAACGAGTGCTCAGCAGTTTTGTGAATCAGAACTTGGGGTATTAATTTATGCATTCAAAAAACAAAACCCCACACAATTACCGAGACACAGCTTTCAATGTATGGTTTGGATGACTTGGCAGTATCTCCGTCTTCAGCAGGGACGGAGATAACAGCCAGTGCCCCAGGACACCATTCAGCTGCCTTCACCATGTCTCCTTCCTCCTCAAATTTCCTGCCTTGTTCACTGGGCAGTTTCCAGTTTCAGCAACAAATGAGAGGGGAATTGAGTGGATACAGGGCTCTTTCCCAGCAGATGCTAAGGCGGGTGTTTATAAACTTCTGACATCCTGACAACCTTAATATATTTGTGTGATTACTTCTGTAGAGCATAACATCCTCTTTTTTGCTCTTTTATTATTTATTTTATCCTATTCTGAAGAACTTACACTCCGTTTTAACATATGGCAGAATCACAGAAATGTTTGGGTTGGAAGGGACCTCTGGAAGTCATCCAATCCAACCTCCCTGCCAAGGCAGGGTCACCTGGAGCAGGTTACACAGGAATGTGTCCAGGTAGGTTTAGAATGTCGCCAAAGAGGGAGACTCCATGACCTCCCTGGGCAGCTGTTCCAGTGCTCTGCCACCCTCAATGTTAAGAAGTTCTTCATGCTAAGGTGGAACATCCTGTGTTTTAGTTTATGGCCATAGCTCCTTGTCCTGTTGCTGGGCACCACTGAAAAGAGTCCAGCACCATCATCTTGACACCATCCTTGGAGATATTTATATGCATTAATGAGTTCCCCTCTTCTGCAGACTAAACTGGCCCAGCTCCCCCGTATTTCTTTCCCCGGAGTGAATCCATGCTGACTACTCCTGATGACCTTCTTTCCTTCTACATGCCTGGTGATGACCTCCAGAATGACCTGTTCCCATGCCTTCACTGGGATGGAGATGTGGCTGACTGGCCAGTAATTTCCTGGGTGTTCCTGCTTTAAAGTACTGGGTACTCTCTTTTTTTAATTTGGGAGTAATATTGCCTTCCTCCAGTCATTGGGCACCTCTCCCATTCTCCATGACTTTTCAAAGATGGTGGAGAGTGGCTTAGCAACAATATCTGCCAGCTCCCTCAACACCTGTGTGTGCATCAGGGCCCATGGATGTGAGGTGTGTATAGCTGGGCTCTAATCCAGTCCTCTATGACCAAGGGAAGCCTTCCTTTCTCCTGACTTCTTTTCTTACCTTGAGGTCTGGGACTCCTGACATCAGCAGTAAAGGCTGACGCAAAGAAGGCATTCAGTAATTCCACCTTTTCCATAGTTCCCATTACCAGGACACCCAACTGGTTCATCAGCAGCCCCACATTTTCTCTAATCTTCCTTTTGCTGCTGGTGGAGTATCTCTGTAGCTTCCTCCTTGGGTTCTGCAGTTATGTGTGTGGATTTGAACATGAGGAGTTTCTCATAGGCCACCACTGTGGTCCTGCAACACTGCTATCAAGAGTGACAACTTTGCCCTTCCCCCCTCCACCACTGTGCCACCATGGCAGGTATGTGACTGGGTCCAGACCAGAGGAATGACCCCAGATAAGCCCTAAGGCTTTCACCCATGGAGCTGAAATAGAAAACACATTGGATTTGGACAGGCTGCTGAAAAGGAACAATATTACTTCTCTTCAGCTCCCTGCTGTTGGTCATACCTGTTGGGTGCTGGTCTGACCCCGCTGTGGACCAGTGCAGGGGGACAAGCTATTCAAGATATCTTCCTGGGTATGTGCAGGGTGTTTGCTTTGTTGCTGATCCCAGCATAACTTGGTCTTTGGCACGAGGAAAGCCCCTCTTGTGCCAGCAGGTTCACTTTTGCTGCATGTATATATGCCAAATGCAGACCATGCTACCTGCACAGGACAGAAATCTGTGCTCCTCCATGGGAAATGTTCCAGGGGCTGATGTGTACCTGGGATGATCTGTGTCACCCACAGAGAACCTAAAATGCAGCAATGTTCAGGAGAAGTGGGGTGGCCTTTTGACTGTGACATGTTACCCACAGATTTGAGGCAGACGGTGAAGGAGAAATTCTGGCAGCTTGCTTGAAATCAAATGTCAAATAAAATCAACACGATTTAATTAAAAGGAAAAAAATCTTTCAAAAAAATCTTTGAATTAGATTGAAGACTCTATCTCTTAAGAACATACTGCAAGCTTAATTTTTGATGTTACAGTTAAATAAAGACATACTTATCTGATTAGCTGTAATCCTCTCATGTTTATTCCTTGAGTTAGAGACCCTATAAAAATGTATCTGAGATTTAGAAGTGGGACCCAAGGACAGTCTGCACCTGGTTTCTGTGTCTGATTGCAAGAAGATATCTCTGCAACGTTACCAAGAGAGAATTACTCAGCTGTTTCAATAATCTCTGTTGTGCTCAAAACTGAAATGTAAAACAAATATATTTGTCCATTTCCTTCCATGGTTACCAGTCCTCACCCAAGTTTTTTGGACTTTCTCTCCTTGTAACAGATATGGAGCACACACTTGACCAAAATCCCAAGACCCCATAAGGGGGTTGAAAGTCTCCCCAGCATAAACAAGAACCTCCATCCCATGGCCCTGATCCCACAGTTTGGGCTCCCTAGAAGAGAGTCCTACATAGTGTCCTCATTTCAACCATGCTTTTCCTCACTGGCTGAGCACAAAAGTGGTGTTTTCTGTGTGACATCACCTTGCAGTCACTCTGGGGCCATCTCCATCATGTGTCTGGCCCCAACTCCATGTGTAGTCAAGATAGAAGTTAGTAGGAAATTCGAATTCATGACTCAGCCCATGTCTGAAATAGGTCAGACCATCAATGGGAATCACACCCTGGATCTTGCTCCCTTGTATCTCTAGAAGTCGCCATTGCAGCTGCCTGATGGTGAGATAAAACCCATCCAAGGAGACTAATATTCAGATATTTTCTGTCATGCTCATATTCTGACAGTAGAAAAAAATAATGAAAATCTAGTTGGTAACTGTACTTTTAGGCATTTAAAACCAAACACCAAAAACGGGTTGAAGAAGGATTTGCAGAGGGTTTTTTCTGTCTGCTCTGTTGGGAGTGCCCGAGCTTTTCCTTGCTGCCATTAGTGGGAGCCATCGCACAGGGCAGGGCAGGACCCGTGTCTGCCTGTGGCTCTCTCCACTTCGATACTGGTTGGGATTGTCTGCTGCAAATATTATGGGAATCAAAATGTCAGAGAATGTCTCAGGTGAGACTGGTTTGGGGTTTTTTCCCTATCAATTATTGCATTTGTTTGTGAAAAAATGCATTTTCTAATGACCAAATTTCCAAAACTTAAGTGATCCTCTGCCCACGTCACGGTAAATCTTTAACATATTCAAAGTTAATTAGTTTGGATTTTCAGTTTAAAGTGATCTTTTGAGCCAGAAAGTTGTCGGTGTCTCCCATTGACTGTTATTTCCCATTACACTTGTGTACTCAGATCTCCCTTGCCTGTGAGGAAATATTGCCTTCTACTACTGAAAAATTGTTAGGTTTATAAATCTCAAGAAGTGGCAGGCTGAGCAGTCTTCATATCCATCAGCTAGCCATTTTCTCAAGTTTTATATTTCTCTCATGGTAAGAGACCCATAATATATTACATCAGACATCACAGTCTCACAGGATTGCACTGAGGCTGTAGCTGAAGCACATGTGGTAGGAGTGGGAAATTGAATTTGTAGGGCACTGGAAAATATTTTTAAACCACAGAGCCAGAGGTCCTTCAGTTATCTTTCCCATTTGCAAAATAATGGCACATACAATGGAGCTGCTCCTTTCTGTGGAGAAATGGATCTGTTTGTGCTTCCTGCCCCTGCAAGCTGCTGCACTGTGATGCAAAGGTGCTGCTCCTCCTTGGGAAGATCCTCAGCCAGAAGAGTCTTCCTCAAGTCCATTTCCCAGAGGCTTGAGGAGCAGTCCAACCTTCACTGGAGTTGGTGACAGCACTGTTGCTTTTGGAGGGGGTACGATCAACTCCTCCATCAGAGCTTTGTTATGAAACCTCTGCCTGTTCTTTGTAAGCCACACAGATAAACAATCATAAAAAGCTTTCCTGACTGATTTGAGAGCACAGCTGTGACAGAGGTGTGATAAAAGGACTAGCTCCAAAACCCGTGTGGATCATGGTGGTCCTAGTGTGAGTTACAGCAACATTTCACATCTCTGTTTATTTTAGTTAAAGAAGAAAAGTTTCAGTTACTGTAGACTTAACAGATTTTTATCTCATATAAAATATGCCTAAGAGAGGACACACTTCAGCATGGTTTCATTGTTAGCAGACCTTCGGCAGTTCGTGTCAAATATCAGTATAATGGACTTACACACACTATTGATTTAATGACAGCTATCACTGCGAGGAATTGATCTAATGTTTTCATTAGACTTAAAAAAAATGTTTCAACAACAAGTTCATTCAGAACTGGATAATTGCAAAGCCCTACATGGCCAAAGATCACATTCCCTATTGAAGTGTAGTTTAGACGATCTTTTTAGAAGATAAGTAGATTAATAATAATAGAGGCACAGTTGAGGGAAATTAAAGCTAGTCTTCATGCCTTAAAAACATAAATAAATTGAATTATCACCCATTATATTACTGGAGGGAATTTTCTGAACTTTTGAACAAATCTTAATGAATATGCAATGGTGTTCTACTTGCTCTTGTAGGCACAATGTAACTGTTTTTGTTGCCCTCTTCTATTTGTCTGTCCTTTTTGTTCCTTGCCCCGTGGACATTAGCAGAGGTTGATCTCTTCTGCTTGGACATACTGTTTTATTAATTCTCAGCAGTAATGGCATCTTTTGCCCTTGAATGTGAACAGGCCAGGGAAGGGCATTTTGTGGGAGGTTTCAGGACATGCTGTCCTCACAGACATGATGTTGGAATGTCCTCCAAGGGAAGTTTTGCATTCCTGGAGCAATGCTGGACTGATCAGTGGCTCTGCATGAGGGCATTGCCTAAATAGAAGTGGAGAAGAAAGTTTCATGTGCTGATGTGGAAGGTGCAGACACATTTCCCCTGTGACTCCAGGTGACAGTAGTTTTCTTGTCAAACTATCTTCAACTTCTGCTTTGCCTCATACAAAGGCTCCTCCTTTCCAAGTACAATGATCAATATTCCATTTTTTTGCTGACACTGGACCCATATGTCAATGCTCACTGAGATGGGTCATGGCTTGCACATGGATTTTACTTGGCATTGTGGGTTTCTTAATAAAGGACTTGCTCTTGGTAAAGGAATGCAGCTTTCGAATACTTCTAGAGAGCCCACCCAGTGTCTCTGTGCACCTTGGCTCTGATTGCCTGCAGTCTGCTGTGCTCATATCTTTAAACCAAATCTTGGATATCCTGGATGTTTGAAAATAAGAGAAGACAACAATAGGGTTGCTTTGAATATGATGGTCTCAGCATTACCTGGAGTAAAACCTGGGTCTTCCCTCCCACCTATGGAAAGAATTACTTGTCCCCAAATTACAGGAATTTTTTCCTACCAGCTTTGCTTCAGTCTACATTCCGGGGGATGTTATAGCTCAGGAAAGTCTAGAATAAAGAGTATATCTGGTTATAGACTGGTTATCAAACAGAGCAATTCTGAACCAACATGCCTATATCCTATACCAGAAAAATCAGAAGCTCCTCTTTCAAGGAATTTCCTGACATTTCATATAAGTCATGTAGCTTTACTGAACTCAGGGCTCTGTCTGACTGAACACATTTCCAGTATAACCATTGGGATCTGACTGGGGCAAACATTGGACCTACGTGGACTCCTACCACAGAACAAATCTGGGAGGTAAAGCAGACCCACCAAAAAAATCCTACCAGAATATGTGATATATTATTAGCTGTTCTCTGGTAGAATTATGTTTTGTAAGAAATGCAATAATAGATTATTCTGAGGGTCAAAAGGTACTTAAAGTGAATAAGAGCAATGCAGTGAACACACCCAGCCTCTTGCAGCAAAAGTACAATGTACAGCTGCTACTCCATTTCTGCCACCAAAAAGCTGCTTGCAGGCGAGTGAACTGCATGGTTAAACTGCTGAGGAGCTCAGGCACCCCAGCACAGCCACACAACTAAAACCTTTTGGCAGCAGAGTTGCAGTCTGCACCACTGTGGAAGGAGGAGAAGTCCCTTCCCAAAGCTGTGGTGATCTGCAGTGTGGCAGACAAGCCTCATGTGCTGTGGGGAGCAGTGAGACCAGAGGGACACTCTGGGTGTCCATGAGACTGCCCTGGAACAAGGCTTGGGCTTCTGAACAACACCACATTTGCTTTAAATAACTTCCACAGAAATTCAGCCACTGTGGGAACTAAAAGTCTCCATATGTCCTTTGGGGCCAGGGTTTTGTGTGCTTCAAGGTATAATGAAGATTAAAGGCAATATTCTTAAATGAGCAGGGAGATGCTTATGCCAAAATATACATGAGTAATCTAGAGCATGATACAAAAATGCAAATGCAAGAATAGAAGGAAATCAGGACACTGTAATGCATATTGCTTTAATTTGAGGAGCAAAGGGATTTGAGTGGATTTCTAGGGTATAATGCAATACAGAATAATACAGTGTTTATGTCAGATATAGCTGACGAAATCTCCCAACAGATCAATGCAGGAAAAGGATATAAATCAGAAGTATTGGAAAGTGTCACTTGAGAGCAAACCTATTCTCAAGCTGAGGTAATATTTTCTGATACTCCCTGTAGTTGAATATAGCTAATGTGAAACAATGTGGGAGAGGAAAAAAAAACAATCCAATTGGCACCTGAAGGGAAAATGAAGGGAAAGTTTAAAATATCATCTTCAGGATCCATCTTCAGTGCAGATGGGTCTGGGTGAAAAAGAGCACCCATCATCCCCTTAGCAATCAGGAAGATGAAGTTGGAACAGCCAACTTTGCTGCTGGGACAGAGCTGAGCTCTGCCCAGGGCAGGGGAGCAGCACCCTGCACTTGAGCACTGCCTCAAGGGGTTCCTCAGTGCTTGGCTCTGTGCACACACCTCTCTTCTAACACAGCCCAGCTGAAATGAAGGGGCTCCCTGCTTATGAAGTGCCACACATTTCTATCACTTTTTTTTTTTCATTCTTTTTGACTGTGTTAAATCACTTTAAGTTAATGTGCTGGATAAGAATAATCAGGTTTCTGTTGAGCATAGACTTTACTGAAAAAAAAGAAAATTAATGAACTTAACTAAGAGAACTGCTTTGCTTTCTCCAATAATTGCTTCTCCTTCATCATCTGTTGAGTTTTAATATGTAAATGAATGGAGGAAGCCTTCTGGCTTTGCAGTCTCTGTGAGAGAAGGTTCTTTGTGACAAATACCATTTTGGAAGAAAAGAGAATTTGCTGTAAGGTAGGCCCAAGCTAGAACTCATTGATACTGGTTTTAAATCACTGGGCTCATTTCCTGTCATCACTGATATGAAATCAGACCAAGGGAGCACCAGCTGAGCACCTCATCTTCTGCTTGGGCTGGACTCTTCCTGCCTGTTCCACACAACTTCCTAACCCAGCTCCCCCTGGGTTGTTGTATTATGCCTAAATTGAAAGCAAAGGGAAAGTTTAATCGGTCATTAAGGGTAGAAGAAGAGCTGGCTGCAGTGGAAATGTGTGCCATCCTGCCATTCCAGTCCTCTGGGGCATGTTTTCCTCTCTCACCTGAGTGGATCACTTCACTCCTGGAGCCATGCAGATGAGGGCAGGAGGAATGGGCTGGGTAATTGCCACTTTCCCCCCCAGAACTCAGTTTAGCAGTGCTTCTAGGGATGTCCTGTTCTGCCTTCAGAAATCATTTTACATGTGTCTGCCCGCTTTAGCTTCTGTTGATTTCTTTATCTACCTAAAGCTTGGAGTTTAATAGATGGGTAGATAGTTTCAAGTTATCCTCTTGTGC
Source organism: Ploceus nigricollis (assembly GCA_013399945.1). Classification (NCBI taxonomy): domain Eukaryota; kingdom Metazoa; phylum Chordata; class Aves; order Passeriformes; family Ploceidae; genus Ploceus; species Ploceus nigricollis. The sequence goes on along the minus strand of VXBC01008926.1, from coordinate 11,731 downwards.
ATGAATGTTTGGGTTTTTTTCAGATAAAATTTTCTGACATCTCAAACTTTTATCTTGAACATGTATTAGACAAGTTGCTTTATATATATATTTGCAATGTTCACAAAGTGATGGCTCTGTCAAAGTTTCTGTTAGAAAATGCTTTTTTTCCTGCACAGGCTGGAGGTGAGGGGAGGGGATGGGTTTGTAAACCACCCTCACAACCTCACTCTGACCTGAGATTCATCTCCCTCCAGGGTGAATTCTCAAATGCAGAGAGAGAGAGAAAACACTCTTGTTCCTGGGCCACCAACTCAGGTTTGAGGTGCATGGTTTCCACTGCCTCACCATGTGCCTGAGCCCTGCTGTGCTTCCCATGTCCCTTTCCTGAGGGGGGAAAAGAGAACCTGCCCATCCACCCCATGCCACGATCCCTTTGCAGAGCTTCTCCTGCTCCATCACCTGATGGTAGTGCTGGGCTGCTCTCCTGGAGGCAGTTTCACAGCAGGGACCTGCAGTGGGGGGTGGTGTGACCTCCTCCTTCCCAGCTGCCACTTGCAGATTTTCCCCATGTTTCACAGTAGCTGTTTTGCCTGGTTCCAGTGCAGCCTGCATGGAAGTTCTCCCAGCATTCCTCATTTGGTGAGGAGTTATTTCATGTCCAGCCACACCCACTGCCCAAGTGCAGTTGATGAGTGATGCAGGTTACCCCACATCCATGGTTTTCCTTTTGCTGTTGATCATAGAATCACAGAATGTTTTGGGTTGAAGGGACCTTAAAGATAATCTGGTTCCAACTCTCCTGCCATGGGCAGGGATGCCACCCACTAGATGGGGTTGCTCAGGGCTCCAATGTCTGTGCCTTCTGATGATCTGATTTTTTTTCTCCAGATGCAAAATATGAAAGACCAAGGACTTAGAACCAGGGGTCTTTCAAAATTACCTTCAATTACTTATGGTTTTGTTTTGTAGTTACCATTAAAAGCATGTTTTTTAAATATTTTCCTTTCACATATGATTTGCCAGGTTAATTTCGGTTGAATTCAGTACCAAACCTGTCACATACCATGGAGTAAAACACAAGTCTCTTACATGTCAGAGTGTAATACTGAGTCAATAGCCTTCATGAATTCACACTGCATTGCATTTAGTATAGTATTTTTTATATCTATTATGCATTGAATTCTAAACCAGCGCACCTTCCTTCCCATGAGCTGGGCCAGCCTGGGATTTGGCTAGGTCACTTCACTTCTGAAAATCACGATTGTGTTGACAGTTGTCCAGCCCCCTGCAACTTCCAGGGCTTACTGAATATTCATATTAATATATTTTTTTGAGGCTTTTGAGTAGGTTCTCTTCCATTTCTGTAGATAAAAGTTTAACAGAGCTGAAACAGAGACTGGCTCTGAGGTGGGAAGACAGCTAAGCATGAGCAGGGTGCTCAGCACTTGGTAGGAATCACTAACCAAGAGCCTTGTAGTGGTATTGAGAAGGCATCAAACACTCTTGTTCAGGGTAAAAGAGCTGCTAAAACTAGAAGGAGGATTAATTTAGGAACTCTGATCCTCCATCTCTTCCAGGAGTGCAGACTGGGAAGAGACATGCTGAAGGAAAGCCAGAAGGAAACCTCTGGAAAGGAATGGGGATCAGAGGGGGAGCTGGGGACCCTGCTGTGGGGGAGCTCAGGAAGCCACGGGCCAGCTCCCAGCCCTCAGACAGGGGCTGCAGCTCCCTGCTCCTCTCCTGGGGGGTTGGCTCATATGTGCACAAGCCCCCAGGGAATTTTGAGATTAAATGTCACTCTCAGGAATGCAGGAACTTCACTTCTTTTTAAATACATTTTCAGCCCTTTGCCAGCGATTAAAGTTCAAGGTCGAGATGCATCTTTCCTTGTGGACATTTGCTTTGATTCCTGATGTGCTTTACTGAAAAATCTCAGACGTACAGTGAAGGAGGTGACAGCATGTCAGAGAAGTACATATTTAGTTCTAGCAGCGAGTCAATCAGACATCTAGGCAATTACCCTCTGCTCAGGATGACAACTGAGAGATGTGTTTATTCTGTCTACAGGAATCTCTGTTATTTTAGGATCCTTTCCAGAGTGCAACCAGTGCTAACTTGTCAGTACGTGGAGACTCTTGTTTATGCTTTGGTTTCCTATCTGGGTGGGATTATTCAGTTATTGACTTGCTGGCCCCCACTCAACCTTTTAAATTCGTTTCTACCTTCCACACAATTTTTTGGCAGGAGCTACAGGCTGTCTAAGCCCAAACCCTCATATCTTCATCTGTGCTGATGAATCTTTTATCTGCTTTTCAAAGGGTATTAGCTCTTCCATGAGCTGCGAGGTAGCACCTCACTATCACTGAAACTCCTGCATTTGGCTGTGGTTTGGCATGTCCCCCAGCCTGACACCAGGGTTTGCTGGTCCTTCCCAGGGCTTCCCACCCTGGTGGCCCTTGCAGAGACAGGGCTCTGCTGGTGTGGTGGGATCCCCATGTAAAACCCTGCTCTCCCTTTACATCCCTGACCTCAGAGGCATCACTGTGGGTCAGTCTGGGACCCTGGAAAGCCACCTAGTGCCTGTCCTCTCCAGACCTACTGTAGGCACACTGCAGGCAGCCACACTTACACCTCCTGCCTGAGTCTGATTAGTGAGCTAAACACTTTCTGCTCCATGGGAGCACCCGGTGCCATATAAGCTGGAGGCTTCCCTCAGGCAATGAACAGATGAGTTTAGCTGGAACAGACTTTGTTATCTTTTGACACTTTACTGGGGAATCAGTTACTTCTGTGAGGAAAAAGGTGTTTCTGATGGTGTTTGCTTTTCTGAGTGATGCAAAGCCTCTGGAAAGCTACAGAAATGAGCCCCAGAGCTCAGCTCAAGGGCCAGCCTCTGTTACCCCCAAAACATCCCCAGATGGGGCAGGAGTTATAAGCAGCCTACATGTATGGAGTAGAAGCTCCCCCTTTTCATTTGAAGAGGATTCAATATAAACTGTAGTGCCCTGACAAGACAAGATTCAGAGCACCCAACTCCCCTGAGTCCCTCCAATGTCACCTGGAGCCGAGTACTGCACGCTCTGGGGTGGGGTGGCATCTGAACCATACACACAGACAACCCTCTCCCACCCCACTCAAACCTCTCCCCACTCACACACCCCCTTCTCCCACTGCGAGGATGGAGGACAAAGAGGGTTTTTGCAGGTTCAGGAGGCCTTTCTTTCTTTCTCTCCCTGGAAGCCTGGTTATTACAGCAGTAGCCTCTAGCTACATCTGTGAAGAGGAGCACCTCCACCAGGCACCTCCTGTAATAATGACTTCTTTTTTCTTTGAACTTGCGAGGCACTGTGGTATGACATTAGGAAGGTGAATCCAAAGAGGACCATAGATGTAGGGTCATTCCAAGTAAACCCTGACGGGACACAAGAGAGGAGTAAGGTAGCAGAAAAATGATATGACAGCACATAATTGCTGATATGTGCAATTACCAACCACTTATCCAAACAGCAGTTGGTCTTAATCTTACAACCTTTTTTCTTGCTAAGGGTATCAGCCACTAAATTGCTTCTGCTTCCTCTGGGACCCAAAGTAATCTTTAGGCTTGAAATTGAGGTATTTTCCTTCCTTTTCAGTACCTACATTTCTTTGCCTTTTTAATATTTGAAGTGGTATTGTTCCATTGTTAATCTTGACAAAAAATAAATCAGAGCTACATGCATTATTAAGACAGAGCAAGAAAAAAGAAGAATGAAAGAGAGAATACATGCTCTACCTAGGGACAGACTGTTATCTAATCAGGCATTGCACTGAGGTCCAAATAGTGCCCATTGCCATCCATGGGCTTCCTGTGGTTGCTGGATGCCTTCAACTTCCACTGCCTATGGTGGGAACTGAGGGTCATCAGCCTTTTCCTGGACCAAGCCATCACATTCCCAACCTGCAGGAGCAAGGCTTGGCTTACTCTATGTGTTTGGATGCCACCCAATCACAGATTGTCATCCATACACATGATAGCAAAACCCCTGGAAATGTTTGGTAGGCGAGGTCATTTAGCAGATATTCCAGAGGATTGTTGTTGACTCAGTAATAAACCTTTCCATCACCCCCAAGTGTAAACTCAAAGGCTTAAGAGAGTATATAAGGCATAAGATGGAAGCTGCTTCTTTATAAATGGCAGAGGCTTCTCATGATTCTCAGGCCTGTTCTGTAGCAATTATGTCGATTCTCAAGCTGTTACTGAGGAGGACTGAGGAGCAAGCTGTCCAAGGATGTGCCTGGAAAGAGGCAGCAGCTTCCCAAGGCAGCTGGAAGTGAGAGGATCAGAAGTTGTCCAAGGCATCTGAGTCTTCTCAAGTCCAGCTCCAAGGAGTTTATCCTTCCTGTCCATGAGAACTCCTTGCTCAGGGTACCACTGTGGCCAACAGCAAGAGAGCAGCTCATGGTAAGTAAGATTAGCAACTTACAAGAGAATGTAAGAGCAGAGCACAGTGGCTTGGCTTGGTTAGTCTGTAGCAGAACAAGCTTCTGGGGTGGTCCCAGGTCAGTGCCCCAGCCCATGGACCTGGCTGGCTCAAACAGCACAGGTCAGACTTCAGTACTGGGTGGGCACGCGCCTCTTCCTCACTCTGAGCAAAAAGCCACTCCAGCACACAAGTCACAGAGTGGTTTGGGTTTGAAGGGCCCTTAAAGATCATCCAGCTCCAGCTCCACGATGTCTCGATGTGGGTGAGAGTGTGGATGGCTGCCCATAGCTGCCTGTGGACACACGGACACACAGGACATGACTGCAGCAGATCTTGGTGTGATAAATAAAGCAATACAGATAACCAGGCAGATATTAATAGAGCCTGACTCTACTGCACAGTGCCATTCTTGTTTATTCATATGTTGACCCCACTATTAGCAGTACACATTTCTTAAACAAAATCCATGTCCTGCACTGCTAATTGTTAACATAACAGAGGGTTCGTGAACCCGTCTTTCATCACATCACTTAAACATTATTTAAACAGTATTTTATTACATTTATTTCTTCAGAGGCAAAACCATTTCCTTGCTGTGCCTGTCAACTGATTTGAAAACTAAATATCTAAATTGCTGTAGTTTATTTTTCACAATTTCTATATTGTTTCATTATTAGCCTTGGAGAATAAAACAAAAAATGTAGCCCTCTGTTGTCTTAATTTTAGGATAACAGAAGACTGCTTTCTCAGGAAAGAAATATTGGCTAGCTTGTTAACAGAATGAATTTTAAACCTTGGTTTGGATCTTCAAAAGTGAGCAAGGGAGTTAGAAGCCCAAATCCAGTGACTTTCAAAGAGAATTGGTTACTTAAAATTCAGAGGCCTCCTTCAAAAGCTCATCCCTAATCTCTTCAGAACCATTTATTCTTCATTGTAATTAACTGTGGATTTAGACTTCGGTATAAATTCACCTTGACTAAAATTTACAAAAGCATCCTGAAGTCCTGTTTTCAGAATGACTTAGGCCCCAGAAAGCCCAAGCTCTGCTGAAAGTCCCTGAAGTGACCAGGGCTGTACCTAAAGTGTGGCTCTGAAGATCTTTCCTGAGCTCCTGAGTTCAGATGTTTGCATCTGGCAGATCCAATTTCACCCCCACAGTGAGGTCTCTGCACCCACTGCCTTCCCTCCCGCCACAGGCTGGGGTGTGTGGGCCACAGGAGCAGAACAGTTGCTCCTGCTCATTCTGGACCTGGCAAAGGTGGCCAGGATGGTGAGATGGGCAGCTAAACACACCTGGCCATGATTTGTTTTGGTTGATGGGCCAGACAATTAAAAAAATGCATTTTATTAGGATATTGGTCTTCAAGGAGAAGGGAAAGATTGGGCTTGGTATGTGTGAGTAGGGGTTCATATTGTACTTTGAAGTGAACACTAAGAATGGATAAATATGAAAATAGGTTTTCTTTACTCAGCTGAGCTGTAAAATGTGTAACATGTACAGTAGGTTTTAAAAGAGTGGCATAATTGCCTCCTGTCTGTTCATTGCTCTTCCATCTTTACAAAGGAGAAGGGGCAGTGAAACCCAATATTGAAAGTAATGTCAGAAAAGCAAAGAAAAAAACATTCTCTGGGAGCACTAAGATTCCCACTTCTCATGGTGTGATTGCAGAAGTCTCAATTTTAGGCTCTGTTTCTGCAGAACTCTGCCTATTTTTATGCACGTGAGCCATCCTGTAAACCTCTGCACTCCTCTGATCCCAGCATGTTCCTCTGTGCTCTGAAAATCAGGGCTGGGATCCAGAGGCTGCTGGGTGGAAAAAAGGAAGCTGAGAAAAGCCTGTGGTTTGTGTTTTCCACTGGCCAGTAGTGGTAGCTCCTACTGTCTGGGAAGCCCCAGAATAAGATTTCCCATCTACTGATTCACACAAGAGTTTTGGTTGCTTTAGGTAGGTTGGGTTTTTTTCTCTTGTTTTAATGCAGAAAATGCTGAGTTGCTGATGACAACAGTTTTTTGGAAGAATCACATGAAGCAGCTCTGATGACAATTTCAAAAGGGCAAAATTTTCAGTTCCAGGAGAACATTCCTGTGCAAGGCTGGATTGCCCCTAGACAGAACACGTATTTGGGAAGAGAAGGTTGTATGGGCAGGTCTGTCCTGGTACCCAATAAGGCAGGGACCAGATCCCTGCCCTGTAAACAAAGGTATGACATGGATTGGGTCTGGAGTCACACTAAACATCCTTTACCCTAAACTGCTCACTGCATCCTGCACTGTGCCCATAAAATATTCTTAAATAGTGATATTGGAGATGAGTTCAATGATATGGATGGTACAAGATCAGTGCCTGAGGCCATGTGTGACACCTGGCAGCCAGAACCCTGCCTGACACCAGCTCTCCCTTCTGGATGCCTGTGGTATCCTCAGTGCCTCCACTACTGGCATTCCTGGACATTTTTTGGCACCCCAATTTCTGATTTTCCCCAGAAAAGTATTGATTATTCTGGGATCCATCTTCTGTCTTGCTTTGATTTTTTTGTTTTTTTTTTTTCTAAGAACAGAAAATTCATCCTAAAGCCAAGAACCCTTTTTTGTTCAAGTTTTTGTGAGGCTTGTTATATTCAGTAATCAGTTATGGTTTCAGTAAATCAGGCTCTGTGTGAATGTGTGGACAGAATAAAATACACCTCAGAGCAACCTCCCTTATAAACAGCTCTCCCAGTCACAATATCGCCCTACATTTCTGCCTCTGATTTTACACTGCTTGTCTAATTATGTTGGCTGCTGTGTAATTATTTTCATGGAACAATAATTTTAACAGCATGCAGTTTATCAGAGGTGCAAATTATACATAATAACATACAGCAATTTTCAGTTAAAACTTGCATAACATTCAAAAGTCCTTGCATTTTTCAAGAAATTGAGGGGGGGGGGAAGTATTCTTCATTTTGTATCTATTCTTTTTCTTAGAGAAAACAACCTAGTGATTTTCCTGGAGTCAATTAAACCCATTTGAAATAAAGCACTTTTATTTTGGAACAAGACTGTCCACATGGGGAGTTAATGAAGAATAATTATTCCTCTCTAAATTCACATCCTCAAACAATTTGAATTAAATCCCCAGTATAGACCAGCCCTAAATGTCAGAGGAGGTTAAAAAAAGAGTGAGCCAGAGGAGGTCTATCATATCAGGAAGCACTGAGGATGAAAACCTTGTTGGGCACCCAGGGCAGGCTGGTGAGGAGAGCCCTGTCCAGGCTGACTCACTCCCCACCCTTGGTTACACACCCACTTGCTCAGTGATGTGGAGCCAGCCCCACACTCATTCCAGTGGCATCATCTGTGCAGGCACAGCTGGTGGTGAGAGCAGCATCAGGAAGGGAGATGCTCTGATCAGGTGAGAGCAAGGATAAACATATTTCAGGGAAAGGATTTTGCTCAGGGATGCCTTTTCCCCTTGCTCTTTCAGCAAGCTGGAGGCAACATAACTTTGATACCTTTAGGAGTCAGGGAGTTACAGGGAATTTAGGCAGTCCTGTAGTTCCATCTCAGAGTTGCTAAACCCTGGTTTTATTAAACCCAGGTTTTTCTTTCACATTGTTGCCAGTTGAGCAAGGCAGTCTGTACCCATTATTTCTCTGAAACAGCAGTAACACTGCAGAGCCTTTGCTGTGCCAAGAGCCAGTGGCTGCAGCAGCCCCCAGAGAGTCTGGAGGCAGGAGCAGGAGCCCCTGTCCTCTGCGGAGTCCCTACAGTAAAAGAAAAAACTTTCACTCTGTTTACCTGCATGATCCCCCAAGCAAACCACTGCCAAAGGCTGGAGGCAAATCCTGTAGCCATCGTACAAACCCTGCAGAGGTGGGTGGGAGGTGGCTTGGCCAGAACTTCCATCCACAAAATTCCAATGTGGCACAAATGTCTGAACTCAAGGTTTTACCAAACACAGGGCATGTGCCTTTCATTTTGAGCAGCACTTTCATTTTGAGGTGATTCTCTGTTCACAGAGCTTTTCTTACCAAAGTGTACTCTGAGGCTGGCTCCTCTGCAGGTTTCACAGGGAAATGGGGCTGTCAGGCAGACAGGCAAGTGTTACTCTTGTGCTCTAAATGACACAAGAACAGATGAGTGATACAATGTAAAAGAAGGAAAAAAAGGTTTTAATGGAAAAGAGATTTTGGTTTAAATAGACTTATATGATATATTTCATATGATTGGTTAGTTAATAAAAACTTTTTTTTTAATACTGTTTTTAAGAGGAATAGAAAAACAAAGTAGAAAAACACTACTTGTAGATTTATATTAAGAAGTCATTATATTCTTATAACTTTTTACGAATTCTTACAAGAATTCTTACACTCTCTTACAATGAGAAATGATTGCTGTTTCTCTCTCCCTGACTACGTTGGCATCCACATGCAAGGAAGCATCTTTATGGATAGGTGTCCCTGCCCATGGCAGGGGGGTAGAACTAGATGAACTTTAAGGTCCCTTATAAGCCAAACCATTCTATGATTTTGTGCTTCAATGATTCCATACCTCTTCATGCTCCCATTATGGAAGTTTAGCCAGGCTGGTCCACTGGGCTGGATCCCATAGCACAGCATGGGCTGGGGTGCTTGGGTTTGCTTTTTCTGGAAAAAGCAAACTCGAGTGGAAAAAAAAAAGTGTAATAAAAAAAAGGAAAGAAAAAAATTGCTTGTGAGTCAAACCCCACCATCCCACTCCAGATTCCTTGTCCCCTCCTCTTCATTCCCTGCATGCTCTAACTCTCAGGGATGCTCCAGATCCTTTCTTGAGGAGGGCCCATATGAGTTGGAGGGGAACAACAAGCTCAGTGTCTTGGAGATGAAGGACACAAGTAGCCACTAGGACTATTTTGGGAAGAATTTCTTCCTCCTGATAAGGACTAATGGGGACAAATCTCAAGGGTGACATCCATCCAGAAGGAAAAAAAAAATGCTATTGGTACACAAAGGTGATAGCAAAATGAAGAAGAAAGGAGACTGCTGGGGCACCTCAGGCCAGGCACTGATGCCAATACATGGAGGGAATTCTTTCAGAGGCAGAAAGTCATAGAACAAACCCTCAGATTATTCAGACATCAGGGGAAAAAATCAAGTTATAGTACTGGCAGGAGTTCAAACCATATGGAAATGTCTGGAGCCCTTGAACAGCAAGAGGATAAAGCACCACCTGACTGTCAGTGAGCAGGCCAAGGGCAGGTGTAAGGTGCAGCACTTGGTACCAGCACCTCAGCTCTGCCCAGAATCACACCAAAGGACTGGGGCAAGGTTTTTTCCCCAGTTCAGAGGGAAATGGCTACTTGTAATTTTTTTCAGAAGAATGTCATTGGATGTTGTCCAGAAAGTTTACTCTGGAGTTATGTAACACCACTTTGTCATTCCTGTGCTCAAACGTTGCATTTTTAAGCCAGGGCATGGAAATACCAGGGTGTGAATGAAATCCCTTTTCATCTGCTTTGGGTCATGGCAGTACAATCCTTCATCTGTCCAATTTCCAGCTGTGTGGATAGGAACCAGCAGAGCAGAGGTCTGTGTCTGATCAGTTCCCAAAGGTGGCTGGTTTTCACATTCCTCTGACATGGTTCTTCCATGCTGCATCTGGAGGGTGACTTTCCTCTTTACCCCATGCCTGATCACTGCTGTTTGATCTGACATATTCTTCTCTTTCTGGGTCATGGTAGTGTTAACTCTGGTTTTAAGGAAGAGGAATTCATCAGACAGTTATTGTGGATTTTAGTCAAGGTTTTTTACTCGAGGGGGTGCTGGAGCAAACACCAAGAAACTTGTTTCTAGAGGACCCTGAACTCACTGTACATGCAGGCAGATGTAGCCAAGGAAGTGGAGACAAACAAGAATTGTCACCTCAGCAGGAAGTTGACAGAAGATTATGATGACCATACAGGAAAAAAACTGGCCATACTGAAAAAGAATCCAGTTTTCACAGAAACTTATGCTGGATTCTGATCTGTTCCTATGAGGGCAGAGCAGTAATTCCTGTCATCTCCTCTCCTTCATGCCCTCTGCCAGCTCTCATGCTCTCTGTCTGGGAGAGGTTTCCTTGTCTCATCCAGGATATCACACCTGGTGATGACACACACGTGCTGTGGTATTGATGCCAGCTGGGGTTACTATCTCAAGTGCCAGTTCAAAATCCAGCATTTATCTCCAGAATGATGAGAAGACTTCATGAATCCATAAATAATGGCTTCAGTAGCCAGAGTAGTGATTTGTGAAGATTCTGACTCATGTCTGAGGGCAGCAGGCTCTCCTGGGCTGTTTGTTTCAGCAGATTTGATGGACATAAGCAAATGAAAGGAAAAAGACCAGATCAGTCCAGCTCAGATAGATCAGCTTCTCAGTTTCAGGTGGAGAGATATTTCCCATTTCAGGTGCTCCACCTGTAGTGGTGTGCACGGATACCACTGAGGCTTCCATTAAAACAAATTAAATTAGGGAGCTATCTTATTTCATGTAAATCACTTTGGTGGACTGGTATTAGACTTCCTCTGGATCTATCAAGATGTAACATAAATGAGAATAAATAAGCTCAGACCATTTCTCAAATTAGTACCTTCCACTTTTCTACTGCTCTCCAAAACAGGAGTTAGAAAGATTGAAAACCCCTGCTACTGTCCACCCCTTTTTGTCACATGGGTTTTCTGATGATTTCTCTCAAGTCTTTTCTCTGAATCTTTGACTTCTTGGGGTTTTTTTCCCAGCAAAAGTTTTCTGTTGCAAAAACTCATTGAGGAAAGTGTCTGTCAGACCAAAGTATAGAGATGGATGGACTTCTTAATACTGCCTTGGACACTCAGAGAAGTCACTGAGCAGGATTTAATCTAGTGTGTGACATGAAAGGTTGCTCTTCAGCTAATACTCTGGGCAGGTTAAATGTAGCTGTAGGGTCAGATCTTGCAGCAGGAGCAAAATATTTAAGTAAAATGTCAATTCTTCAGAATGTCAATTCTGCTAGCCATGATGTTACCAAGCTTGTTTGGGAAAAGCTCCAAGTAATAAAACTGCTGTGACATAAATGCTTCTTGTAATTCCCCCCTTTAAGTTTCACACCACGACTTTGCTACAGTGTTCTCCACCTTACATTACTGCTGATGTCTGCTTCTGTGCATCAGGTGGAGGTAGAGTCTCCAGACACACAAATTTCAAGTCAGGGTATTTGTCTGAATTGAATTCTTTGACAAGTTCCGTTATTGCATTTTTGTTAGACCAGACAGAGAATCCTGACAAGTCTCAAAAAAACCCCAAAA
>VXBC01008924.1:343931-419779 GCA_013399945.1 Ploceus nigricollis | reverse complement strand
CAATACTAATTACTACCCAGCTAAGGGCCCACAACAACAGGCTCTGACATGGAACTCTTCACTCTCCAAGCTGCCCCTGCTGCTGCCAGTGCCAGCGTGGCCTGCAGGGCAGAGCACAGGGGAGCTCCCAGCCTGGCCTGGCTCAGCAGGGATGGACAGATGGACGGACAGATGGACACTGCAGCTGCAGCAAGCCCAGCGCCTCCAAGGGCACCACTGACCTACTGGACACCACCAAAGGACTGGCCTCTGGCTTCCCGTTGCAAAGCACCTGTTTAGTGGGTACTTCAGGAGCAGGAAAAGGTTCCTACAAATCAAACACAGCCAAAGGCACCAGTGCCCAACAGCAGATGGGAGTGAAAGGAATTGCTCTGGCAGAAAAGGAGCAGCTGAGTTACCCACTCTTCTCAGATGCCCTTTTTCCAGGTCCTGTCTCTCCCTTTGATTTATTAACATTCTGTAGTTCAAGAGATAAGTTTGACCAGTGGCCCCTCAATCCTACTGCGAGCCCAGACCTTTATCCAGGAGGGATGAGAGGGAGGAACCTGGCAGGGAGATAACACAATGAAGAGAGGGGCACCAAGGCCACAGGAACCTAAAGCCATCCCAGAATGCTCTGATAAAACTGGAGCTGCTTCCTCAGCACAGAACTGCAACAGCTACCATTTATCTGATGCTTTTCTTCAGCAAAGCCAGGGAAAAATTTGAATTATTAATGCAGGGTGCCAACAAGCTGAACTAGTGCCAAACCAAAGGCAGTTACTTGTTTGGAAAATAACACTCACCATCTGTGGAGAGCTGCTCAGAGTGATGCTTTTGCAACTTCCACAATGGCAGACACCTAGGATTTGTGGCAAAACATGGAAAACTTCATCTGAGACCCTATTTCCTCTCTATATTTGAGAGGGACTTGCCTGAGTTCAAATGCACTGGGACTCGGGGGTGGAGGTCAGGGTCAACATCTGAAATAATCACATGTGCCTACAGCCTCTGCCCTGGGGCTGGCTCACCAGGGAAATCTGTCTCTGACCTGGAGGCTGCACTCCCCACATGCTCCCTGCAGGAGCAGGACAGCAGCTGCATTCCTCCCTTGTTCTCAGGGTTTCCTTTCCCAGGAGCATTCCCCAGAAGGGAACCAGCATGAGCTGTTTCCCACACAAACACTGCCACAAACACATCACACGGGACTCTGCACACCCTTAACAAGCACCAAAATTGCTTTCAGGACTGCAAACACAGCTCCCACTTCGATGCTGTTGTGAGCAGCAGCCAAGAGGTGACAATCACAAGAAGAACAAATTCCAGGAAATAATTTCTCTGTGGCAAGAAACACTGACAAATGCTGACAGCTCTTATCTGAATTTCAACAAATACCAATTTCAAATACCAAAATTCTAGAATAAAAACCATAAACCTTATAAAAGCTTCAGGAAATTTTGTCATTCAGTAAAACCAGGTAACACTGAGACTCCTTCCTCAGCTTCAGGACGAGAATGTCCCCATGGACACAGCTTTAACCTGCTCCCAAAAGCAAATGCCATCAAACTGAGGGTAAATAAATGGAACCAGGTATGGGATCAGAGCAGTGCCCATAATCCTGCTGGCTGCAGTGGGGCTATGGGAACAGCACCAGGTGAGTAAGAAACAGCCAAGCACAGTGCCCCTTTTACAGCTGAGGACCCAAGAGCAAAACATGGTCCTTAAAACAGAGACAGCTATTTACACATCCCTCAGCATCTCAGGGAAAGCACGTGGCTTTGCCTGCTCCTGCTGAAGACTGGCTCAGGTACTCTGCATCATCCCACCAGAGAGACGGGAAAAAAGTTGCAAAGGGAGAACTCTAAGCACTGCTCAAATTTTACATTAGTCCTGAAGATGTAAAAACTAATAAAAATCAATCAGGAATCTCATTAAAAGGCTTGAAAATTCAACAGGACACAGGACTGAATTTGTGCTCCACATTTCATGTGGAATGGAAGCCCAAGTGAGGCTTTCCCTTACCTCTGCAAGGAAACCTGGGGTAAAAGGTGCCACAGGTATTCAGAATATACTGAACTCACACCCACAGTGCAGAGCAGATGGCTGAAGCCCCAGACATGGTTTGAAGAGCAGCACAGAGCTTTCAGGACCCCCAGCCCCTCGGGGCTGAGCACAGGGCAGCTCACTGCCAGCTCCACACACACGGGTGTCATTGACCCTGGCAGGGAGAGCAGCCCTCTGACAGAGCCCAGAGATTCTGTCAGCAAGAAATATTTAGGCCAGAGCAGTGCTTGGTGTTTCCTTACTCAAGGTGGGTGTTTCTGTCCAGTGGGATCAGGCCACTGTTCAAATACCCCACGGCTGCTGTGGTGGACAACGAGCACCTGGGAAACCTCTCCTGCAGCAGCCTCAGGGACACAGGTGTGAGAGGCACTTCTCCTCAGCTCCGTGCCACGGTGACAGGTCACTGCAGGACCCTTCCCCCTGCCCAGCCAGCGCTGCCATCAGGAGGGAGACAAGCCACAAAATCAACTGGCATTAAAGAATTTCACATCAGAGATCCCATACGCTGTAATGGGGGACTTGGGGCATGATTCAGGGTTCTGTAACAGCTTAAGAAACAGCAGAGTTAACTCACCCCAGTGCAAGTTGTGTTCTCTCTATTCTAGAGTGAAACTCGTTTGGCTGCATTTGGATGTTCCCTTTTGTGCTCTTACAAAACTGCTTCCTCTCAGCTGCTCTGCCCTGCCAAGGATGCCCCACACTCCAGAGAATCACAGACTGGTTTGGCTTGGAAGGAACTTAAAAGCTTATCCCATTCCACCCCTGCCATGGCAGGGACACCTCCCACTGTCCCAGGCTGCTCCCAGCCCTGTCCAGCCTGGCCCTGGGCACTGCCAGGGATCCAGGGGCAGCCACAGCTGCTCTGGGCACCCTGTGCCAGGGCCTGCCCGCCCTCCCAGGGAAGAATGTCTTCTTCATATCCAATGTAAACCTAGTCTCTGCCAGTTTAAACCCATTCCTCCAATAAAAACTCTTACTACTTTTAAAAACCAGATTTTTCAAAAAACTATGTAGACAAAACCCATAATCTATAAATTACACATTTAATAAATGGAACATCCATTGTAAGAGGAGGCAATGACCTAATGCAGAACCTTCCCTCATTTCCAGACTTCAAACAGGCAAAGATTGTCCTGAGCTGTTCAGTCTGAAACAGCACAACTGCTGATACCAAGCTGCTCCTGTCTGACAGCGAGTGCCTGCTGCCCCTTCCTCCCTTCTGAGAAATGACACAGACTGATTCAACAAAGTAACTCGGAATACTTTACGCTATACCTTTTCAGCAGCAGCGATGAAAGTGAAAACGACTGCCAAAAAAGGCACAGAACAAAGAGGTGGAAGGAATGCCTGCAGAGCCTGTAACCCAGCAAGGCTCACCTGCTGCAGCCCTGCTGCCCACACACACGCCCAGCACAGCTGCCTGGGCACTCAGGACCTTGCCCAGCATCGAGGAGCTCATGCTGGGAGCTGAGGGCTCTCCAGGAAATCCAGCATGAACTCCGGGTCCCACAGCAATTTGGAGTTTGAAGGCTGAATGTTGCTGTGGATCGTGTGCTCCACCTGGAACAGGCACACTGGGGACCAGCCCCACACTGCAGGGAAGCTGCTGGCATGGCAGATCCTGGCTGGTTAGCACTGTAAAAGCAGCAGACCCCACTGGGAAGGGAATGAAGGATGTCCACGCAGATCAGAAGGCTCTGAGATGCTAAACACTCTCTTTATTAAAACTACACTATAATACATTAATATACTATTTGAAGAGACACTATTCTGCATACCTATGTCTAACTTACCTATCTGACTCTAACTCAAAACTCATGACCTTCTCCAGAGTCCAGACACAGCTGGACTCGGACTGGTCACTCAAGATAAACAATCTCCAACTCACATTCCACAGGGGACAACAGGGAGCAGAGATAAAGAATTATTTTCCTTTGTCTCTGCTGCTTCTTCATGCTTCTCCCAGGAAATCTTTGGGAAAAGTTGTGCCTTGCTTTTCTCTGTGAAGAGAAATGAGGCAACAGGTTAGCACTTCATACACATTCTCAAAATCCTGGCTGGGCTAGCACTTCATGCACATTTTCAAACTCATTTTGGATAAGCAGCATCTACCAGATAATAAGGCTGATACACCTAGTTCATTCAAGTTTTTCTGCAAACAAAGTCTTGAATTTCCAAATCACTTCTTGGACATTTCTAGGAGTGAAATTGTGAGCAGCTGGGTAAGGCCCAGCATCCTCCTCCCCAGCATCTTCCTGGGACACCAGGCGTCCCTACAGGGCACATCACCTCACCTCCCAGCACTGCTACCCCTTCAGGAGCCATGACCCAGGGAGCTGCAGTGCAGCAGAGGGAATTCCTTAAGGAGAAATGAGAAAATTTATCCAAATTAAAAGCTACATTTGATAATAAGGTGACTTAACAGACAGGGTCTGGAAATCAGTAAATAGAGAAAAGATACTTAAATCTCGTATTTTGACATTAATGATTAGACAAAAGGGCAAGAACCGTCCCAGGCCAGGAACACCAGTATGTGAAGTGGTTTTCTTGAGGGAGAAAAATAGGTGTCAGTGAGGAATGCAAATTTCACACCCAAAATATTCCAATGAGCATTTGTCTCCAGCATAAGGTTTTATATCACAGGGACAAATTTCACTAATTAGCCCAACTGGGAAGACTTCCTCATTACTGAAAAGAATTTATGAATTGAAGTTAACTTAAAACATGTCCTGCAGCCCTGGGACCCCCTGTCACCGCCAGCCCTTGCCCGCTGCACCATGTCCTGATACCCCAGGGCAGGAGGACGAAGTCATTAGCAGGGTAATTAACTACAAGAAGGACAGTGCCTGATGTTAACCCTCTGCTCTGACAGCCAGTGCAACAGCAAAGACAGAAATCCAGCGGGTGTCCCCCTCTGAGACAGCACTTGCCCAGAAGCAATACGGAAGGAGTGGTCAGGAGATAGAATCTTTTAAAAAAGTGAAAGAATTATTTTAAAAGAGGAAGTTTAGGGAAGATAAGTAACTGTTCCAGGCACATGAAACCAAACACACCCCTCCCTCACTGGCACACACTCGGAAGACACTGCAGAGGAGACCAGGGCACAGCAATCCACAGAGGGTGAGTCTCTAAATGTGAGCATTTGTGAACTCTAATTTATTATTGCTTCAAACTGACTGAGAGAAGCAGCTGGGCTGACAGCAAGCTAGGAAGGAGCTGAAAATGTTACTGTGAACATGCAGTGGGGTTGAGTGTTTGGCAAGGAGACCAACAAGAATGTAATGTTATTACCTTAAATATAGCTGTTTCAAAATGTATACATTAATTTTATTAACAGTTTTCAGGAATTTCTAACTCCACTTGATAAAAAAAAAGGTACTTCCAAACAACTTCTGCGTATCATATCTTTAACAAATTATTTAATACCTTGTATTATTACTAGATGCTGTTCTGACTTGTTATTGTAGATTAACATTAACAAAACTTGTTATTTTTGTTGTGTTACTGAACTTTAGCTTGTAAGCAGAAGAAATTAACATAGAGCTCAGACACTTGTGTAGTTCTGTATCTCCTATTTCTTTTTCCTGGTGTTTCTGATTAAATGCTACTGCTGCCAGATGTCTGTAAATGTATTAAAATATTATTACTGAGAAATACTCTCCTGCTCCCTATGAAATGGAACCACAAATCTGAACTATGCAGACCCAAACTAGGGACACAAACCAGGAGGGGAAACAGCAACTGGGGCAGTTTGTGAGTACCACAAGATGTGGATTTCCGTCTGAAAGGTTTCCATTCCTCCTTTACAAAGGAAAAGTCAAAAATATGGCATACGGGAACCTAATTCTTTTTTAACTTAAAAATCAAGGAACTGAACATTCAAGCATAAAACTTCACAAACTCAAACACGTTTGTGCCTCTCCCCGCATCAAAGGAAACCTTTACAGAGCACTACCTCTGCGGCAGCTGAGATTTTGCGGGTTTTGCATCCAGCACTGCCTGTACTGCAGCCGAGGTGCCCCAGAACCGAACCAGCCCGCGAGGAAGCGGGGTTCGGGGTTCCGATGCCGCGGGTTCGGCTGCACCGAGAGGGTCCCGAGCTGCGGGCAGAGCAGCCCCTGGGCTGACCCAGACGGGAGCGGGCTCAGCCCCGGCTCCCCGAGCACAGCCCCGGGACAGCACAGCCCCGGGACCGCACATCCCGCGGGGATCGAACATCCGCCGGGACAGCACAGCCCCGGGGATCGAACATCCTGCGGGGATCGAACATCCCGCGGGGACCGAACATCCGCCGGGACAGCACAGCCCCGGGGACCAAACATCCTCCGGGGACCAAACATCCTCCGGGACCGCACATCCCGCAGGGATCGAACATCCTGCGGGGATCGAACATCCGCCGGGACAGCACAGCCCCGGGACCGCACATCCCGCGGGGATCGAACATCCGCCGGGACAGCACAGCCCCGGGGATCGAACATCCTCCGGGGACCAAACATCCTCCGGGACCGCACATCCCGCAGGGATCGAACATCCCCCAGGGACCGCACATCCCCCAGGGACCGCACATCCTGCGGGGACCAAACATCCTCCGGGACCGCACATCCCCCGGGCACCGAGCATCCCCCGGGCACGGGCAGAGGAGCTGCATCACTGAAGCAAAGGCTGCAAAGGCCACGGCGATTTCCACGGGATGCAAAGCAAAGGGAAACCCCTGCAGCAGCCTGTGAGCGGGGTGACAGCAATTCCTTCAGCACCCACCCGCACAGGTCTCCAAACTTGCTCCTCCCAGGGCTGCAGGACACGTGCAGGTCGTACAGGTAAGCTAAAATGCACCGTGCTGGAGAGGAACACTCAGAGGGAGTCACAGTGTGCCTCACCACCCCACACAACCTGCAAACAAAACCAGCCCGAGCTTGTCCCAGGGCAGCTGAGGAACGTGTCCCATGTGTCACAGATCACACCAAGCCCTCCGTCAGCTGGGGAAGGTGACAGACCCACACCAGGCTGACAGGCCTCATGTCACCTCTGGTGTCACCTGTGGCAGAGGCCCTCAGAGAGCCCAGGGGCAGGAAATGAGGATGGACACCCCTCCTTGGCCAAGGCTGCAGCGGGAGGGGGTCCCAGCAGCCCCCAGCAGTGGGGCACAGGCTGTGGGGGCAAATCGTCCTCCCCACAGCCCTGAGCTCCCCTAAAGCCCCCGCCAGCACTGCGACACCTGCCACCTCAACCCAGAGGCCTTTCTGCTGGAGAGACACCAAAAGCACTCTTTGGACAGGCACAGCTGCCAGCAAGCCCTGGAAGAGCTGGGTGCTCTGCTCGGGGTGAGGAGGAGGAGGAGGCAGGCCACCCTGCAGACACACTGCCCCTCGTGCGGCTCGGCCTCCACCACGCTCAGCTCCTTCAGCAGCTGAGAACACACACACAAACAAACTGAAAGTAACACCAAGAACCTAGAACAGGAGCAATAAAAACCCCCAAACACATTAAGGATAAACTGTGTGGCAAACAAAAAAGCAATTCACTAGAGAACAAGGAGAAGAGGGAGCTAAATAAATGGTTAAAGTAGGAAAGCCATCCCTCAGAGCTGCTCCTCAGATACCCACGGTATTTCAGGCAATCAGATGTGTTACTGAGTAATCTGACGGTTTGGTCCAAAACAGCAAAGCCCATCCGAACATCCTTTGTGCTGAATAATCTAGAATTTTATTAGTTTTGAAAGATTTAAAAATAAAATGCATGTATCGATTCTCCACAACTGTCACAGTACAACGGAATGGGGAAGTGCCCAGCATTCTGTTTCAGAGGACAGGAAACTGAAACAGACACAAGCACATGGCATCAAATCTGGGGAATTTGCAGTCCAGATCTTGGGGTTTTTCTGACTTCATACAAAACGTACTGCAGCTTTGTCCTGCCATGACTCCTTAGAATGACCTCTGCTCACCTGCACTGCAAAGTCCATAATCCACTGATGTTCAGTGCTGGCTCCATCGGAGATGAGCTGGATGTGGTGAGCCAAGGGCAGGTGGGATGATGTTCCTGAGGCAGAGCTGGTGATCTGCTGGAGATCTGGGAACAGGAATGTCAGAAGTCAGAGGTGGCTGAGGGCTCCTCAGGTACAGCAGCACCCCGAAGGTCACCACTTGCCACACTGCCTGC
The DNA here is from genome assembly GCA_013399945.1 of Ploceus nigricollis. Taxonomy (NCBI): domain Eukaryota; kingdom Metazoa; phylum Chordata; class Aves; order Passeriformes; family Ploceidae; genus Ploceus; species Ploceus nigricollis. Next base: position 411,577 of record VXBC01008924.1, on the reverse strand, counting down.
AATGTCACCTGATCCTGATCAAACTAGGACAACTGCTGCAGTTTTGGGAACTGGTCTCCTCTGGATTGGTCTTCCTGGCCTTCTGTCCTTCATCCTCAACTGAACAGATATAAAAGGTTACCTCAGTAATTTTGTATTTAATGGAGCCCGAGCATGTTTCCATTGGTACTGATTTAAAAGACAATAAAAATCCTAGTAAAGGTTTACTCATGACTAGACAAACCCTCCTTGCCCCAGTTTTCCATTATAATTGGGACAGACACACCAGAGCATGAAACACTGTCAGAGTTACCATGAGGTTATCCCAGCACAGAGGTGACACTCCAGAAGAGCTGCAAGCAGCCACTCAGTGCCACCAGGAGGGTAAGGGACATGGATCACTCACATTCCAGGCTTTAGCCCAACACAGGTGTTTGCAGCCAGGTGCTACAATGGAAAACTGGGATCTGTGGTGGCTGTTGGTTGTCCCCAGGCACCATGGGGCAGGGCAGCAGCTCAGCCCTCTCCCAGTGATGCCAGGCAGAGGAAAAGATTCTGGCTGTTGATGGTGTGCACGGCTCCAGACAATGTGCTGAGCTCCCAGCACCCCAACAGCAGCATTAGAGCATTTACCACCCATTTCTGTAGTGCTCTTCTTGTTCAGGGTTCTGAGGATGTCTCTGGTAACCTCCTTCAGCTGATGCTTTGCTCATCATGCTCCTTACCACACCACAAAGGAGAATCACGGGCTGGCCACACTCACAGCTCCAGGACTCATCCTGGAAAGAGCAGATACAGGTGAAGTCTCTGCCCGTCCCTGTCAGCACCTGTGGAAACCTGAGGGGAAACAACCAAAAACAAACTCTGCCACAAAAACATCTCCCCTGGCTGTCACCAGGGAGGAAACAGTGCCAAAGGGAAGCACTGCAGAGGGGGGTAAAAACACAGAGGGGAAAATGCAATCTGCTATTGTGAATTCCGTGTGTATTTACAAGGACAGAGTCAGGGCTCGCAAATGGATGCCCCTCCAAACTGTCCCCTGGGTCAGTACTCTGCAGCAGATCAGTAAACAGAAGACAGATGTTTAGAAACTGTGACACTTACTACATACAAATCCATTGAAAAAAAGATGCAACTCCTAAAGTGGTGTCTTGCACAACCCAAAGAAATTGAAATATGTGTAGTTTATTTCATTGTACCTGTTTATAGTCTTTCAATTACATGTATCTATCCTATAATGTTGACTTACTGTATGTAGCTTAAAACTTGAAGCACTGTTCTACAAGTCACATAAGGAAGAAATATTTCCTTCAATAATAACCTTCCCCAAAGTAACAAATCACTACTTCTTTCAAGTGCTTTAAAAGTTTTAAGAAACAAGGCTGTGTACAGAAATAACACTAAGGACTCACAAGGCCAAAAGGGGCAGACAGGAACGCAGCTCTGTGCTCAGAAAAGTTGCACAATCTGAAAAATCCCTGCTCCCTTTACAAATAGTGCCTCTGGGAGTCAAAGGCAGGAAGCAAGCTGCTAATTATTTCTTAAAATTTCATTTCTCTCTCTTTTCTACAGAAAACAGAAGCAGAAGCTCACAGTGCATCATCTGGAATCTGCAGCTGTCACTGGCTAAGAAAGCAGCTCAGAGCCAGAGCAAGCTCTACGCCTCAGGCCTGGGATGCTCAGCTGCTCCTCCTGCCTCTGCCCGCTCCGAGGGGTTCCCCAGGAACACTCCTGCCCAGCCCCATGGTGAAGAGCTGCAGGGGCTGCCAAGGACGCCCTCGCTGAGAGCAGCCCCTGCCCAGGAACACCCGGCCCCTCCTGGTACCTGCCCTGGGCTCCTGGGCACCACGTGCCACGCTCTGCCAGGGCTTGCTCCCACAGCATGGCACTTGGCAGATGAACCTGCTCCATTCTTCAAAGCAAAAGCCAACTTTTTCTACTTTCTAGGAAATATAAAACTTTGTCAGGGATTTGGGCATCAGCTGAGAGCACATCAATTCCCCCCAGTGCCTGTTTTACACAGGCAGAGCCCAGACAGAGATAGAGTCACAGAACCAGCAGCATCGCTGCACACCTGAGAGCTGCCCTGGCCCAGCTGAGTGCATTTGTTCACAACACAACAATTCAAAGCTGACTGAAAAGGCTGAAGCCTCATAACAGATAAAACTCTCAATTTCTTCATTTTTTTTCCTGTTTGTTTCTCCAGGGAGAAGAAATACCACAATGCAAATGAAAGCCACAACCCAATTCAGCTCCTCCAGGAATGACAGCAACTGCACCAGCGACAGCAGGATCAGCCAAGTCATCTTCCCCTTACTGTACACATTTCTGTTCCTGGTGGGGATCACCATGAATGGCCTGGCAATGTGGGTCTTCTTCAAAATCTCCAGTAAATCCAATTTCATTATCTTCCTCAAGAACACTGTGATTTCTGACTTCCTCATGATCCTGACTTTTCCATTTAAGATCCTCAGTGATGCAAAGCTGGTGTCCTGGGTCTTGCGAGGGTTTGTGTGCCAGGTCACTCAGGTGGTGTTTTACTTCACCATGTACATCAGCATCCTGTTCCTTGGTCTGATCACTATTGATCGCTACCAGAAAGCCACCTCACCCTTCAGAACATCCACCCCACGGAGCCTTTTAGCTGCCAAGATCCTGTCCACAGCAATCTGGGTGGCAATGTTTGCTCTCTCCTTACCCAACATGATTTTAAACAACAAGAAGAAAACACCCAAGAACGTAAGGAAGTGTGCTCTCCTGAAATCAGAGTTTGGCTTAGTCTGGCATGAAATTGTGAACTACATTTGTCAGCTCATCTTCTGGGTTAACTTAGCAGTTATAGTGGTGTGCTACATCCTGATCAGCAAGGAGCTGTACAAATCCTACAAAAGGACACGATGCACAGGGAAGGCATCTAAAAAAACTGTCAATCTCAAGGTTTTCATAATAATTGCTGTGTTCTTTATTTGTTTTGTGCCATTCCACTTTACCAGGATCCCCTACACCTTGAGCCAAACGAGAGATGTGTTTGACTGCTCTGCCCAGAACACCCTGTTCTACATGAAGGAGACCACGCTGTGGCTGACATCCCTCAATGCCTGCCTGGACCCTTTCATATACTTTTTCCTTTGCAAATCATTTAGGAAATCCTTGCTGGACATGCTGTGCAGGCACAGGGCAGTGCCAGGGGCACAGACGAAGGGGCAGAACGAGGGGGATGACACTGACGAGACGCCGCTCTAGATCTCAGGGCTCCACACCCCCTTCCTGGCCACACACGTTCACTGAGGGTGGCAGGAGCACAGATCCATGAGGAGCATCCAGAACTCACCAACTTCTTTAGAAATGGCCCTGCAGATGAAGCACGAGCACCCTGGAACCACCACCACTGCCTGCAAAACCAGAAAGCTTAAATAACAGAGGAGTCCCCCTGCCCCCAACCTCCACCCTTGCCAGAACAGGAGCTCCCCAGACCCCAGCCTCCACACCTGCCAGAACTGCTGGGAAGAAGTCTGAACTTAAAGGGGGAACTGTGAGGAAAAGCTTCAAACAGAATCATGAAATGCTACAGATGATATAATGAACTATAAAGATTTTGCACAAATAGCTAAACTTGGGCCAGAGTAAAGTTCATGACAACACAAGACCTGAGAAATGCAGATAAAATGCACAGTAGATGAGTAGATGTAATTTTTAAAGATAGAGAATTGTCACCTTGTATGCAGCTGGCAGACAAACAGAAACCCAGAGAGAGCCATTTGGGCAGATTTTTGGTAACAGAGTAACACTTTGCTTATCTCGTTCTATGCTTGCAGTTCCTAATCCATTGACCAATAATTAATAGTTGTATTTCAGAGGAAATTATTTCATAATCAGGCTTGATATTAATTAAATCCCCAAATCCTTCCCCTTTACTACATAAATAAACAAAACTGTAAGTTTTCACAGAGAACATTACATTAGAAAACATACAAACACTCGATTTACATCATACTGAGATCCTGGGGAAAGACTGGCTCATGGTAAGTTCTGTACTGATGAATAAGGGCAGCTTTTTGCACTATATAAAATACTCAACCACTTCCCTTTTTTCACTTGGAAAACTTGAAAAAAAACAGGGAAGTATTTTCAAGTACATGACATTTTGAGGTATCACAGCAATTGCACATGAAATAGATTGTGGGCTTTTGGAATAAATTGTGGTTAATTTATCACCTCTGCAAACAGCTCCAGCTGAGCAGTGTGTGTCCCCATCACACAAGAGCTCATCCTGCCAAAGCCATCACCTGTCCATCCTTCCTGGGACGTGTCCTTGCCCTGCCAGGACACTTCTGCAACTGAAACCCAATTTCCTAAGGAGTTAAAAGGCAGCTCACTTGCTGCTCACCTACTGCCACCCTCGGCCCTGGGGTTTGTGCATCTCTGATAAATTCAGATGGGATGAATTCACCCTGCCACAAGCTGTGTCCTGCCTGTGCTGGGCCCTGCTCCAGCTGAGCCAGGCAGTGACTGGGGGCCACCACAGAGCCCCAGGATTTCCCTGGAACAGTGCCCAGCCACCCGGAGCATGCTCCCCCAGCAGCCCCTGACCTAGGCCAGGTCAGCTCCCGTTAATGCCCAGGGAGGGAAGTGCCAAATGCCCCACTCTCACCCAGAACTCATTCCACACATATTTTGCACCTACACATGGAGAGAGAGTGGCAATTACCCAGGAGCTGTTTCCCCGATCGGGTGAGCTGTCAGACAACAGAGACCAGAGCCAGCAGGGATGGGGTGTGCACAGGTACCTGGTACCTGCTGCCTCTGACAGCTGGGAGCAGCACCAAGAGCCCAGCTGGCAAGAAAACATGGAAGGCCCTGCCTTGGACACCGTCCTGGGGCACTGCAGTGGGCTGTGCCACCCTCACGTGGTCAGCAGTGGGGAGCAGGAGGCAGGTGGGGCAGCCAAGGACACACCACATGGTGACAGTGCTGGGGGTGACAGGCCCAGCCATCCTCAGCAGCCATTTAACACTGACACCAGCACCTACATCAACCAAAATGTCCCAGGTGCTGATGCACAAACTGCCTGCCACAGCTGCAGCCTGAGCACCCCACACCTGCCCCGGGACATGGCTTGGACAGGAGCCACTGCCCTGAGCCCTGAGCCAGAGCTGTCACACCAGCAGGCAGCAAGACACTGACACAAACAGCTCTGCTCACAGAGAAATGCACCCAATCCCAGCATTATACCAACAAACACATCATCCATCCACAGCTCTCCACGCAGCAGCAGCTCCTGCCAGGACCAGAAAGTGGCTGCAAGCAGCACGGTGCATCCCCTGCCTACATGGGCCAAAACACCCCAGGAACCAGCTCTGGAGAGCCACGGCCAAGCCCAGGCCTGTGTCAGCAACACCAGGGGCAGGGAGAGGGGGCAGACCCCGAGCACCCACTGTCAGGTGGCTCTGAGCAGACTCTTGGAACACTTTGGCAATGACTGGTGCCACCCAGAACACGAAATTCACACCCAAACAACAACCAGGAGCTACATTTGAGGGCTATCCTGGAATGCTGTCAGGAAACACTCTGTGTTTGTTCATCCTACCAGTGCAGGTGCAGCAGTCTGTCCCATGCACACACAAACCCAGAAATGTGTCAGTCTGGTGAGGCAGGCTCAGGTTTCCTTTCCTAGCTCAGGAGAAGGTGGTGTGCTTTCTCACGCAGAGCAAAGGGAAGAGACAGAAGCAATAGCAAATGTGACTAACGCTGGCGACACTGAAAATGAGGAAGGAAACCACACAGCAGAAAAAGCTCTCATCTTTCTACACATTTCCCCACTCTGAACACTTTGCTCGAGGCTTCTGCTGGCGGAGGAGCAGCGGATGGGATGGGGACAGCCACAGAGGCCTCTGTGACAGCTGCTGCAGGTCTGTCCAGGTACTCACATGCTCGGAGTGTTTGGGGTGTGAGGGGTGCTCAGCAGCTGGTGCTCAGGGCTGGGAGCCACCTGTGTGCACCTGATCTTGGAAATGCTATCTAATCTAAGCTGTGCTGAGAAAGGAAAAGAGTGGGTGCTTGGAAAGAATTAGCAGAAGTCACTTACCCAGCAGTGGCTGGCTTTTGGGCCACAGCTCTAACATTTCTATTCAACACTAAAATACATTTCTATGGAAAGGCCAACAGTGCTCCAGGCAGTCTGCTCTTATACCCTGCTATGACATTACCTAGGCCTCCAAAGTAAGTATGAACCTTTTTAACTCTTCAGTGGATGTTAGCTTGCAAACAATTTAAATTTCAGCAAATATTTAGATTTTCCATGAACCAGAAGAGAAATTGTTTGGGCTGTTTAACACACGCTGGGGTTTTTTGTTTATTCATGCAAACCTGCTGTCCCTGTAAGGAACATGTAATGCTACATACAGAAGGTTGTGTTTTGTGTTCTCTCCCTCCTTTTCACCCAAGTCTGTTTCCAGTGATGGGAGACTCTGCAAACACGAGCTCTGCTGGTAACACCAGTGGAGCCCCCTCTGCCCCGTGCCCCCGTGACACCACCGTCACCCACCTGCTCTTCCCGGTGCTCTACACGCTCGTCTTCCTCCTGGGACTCGTGCTGAACAGCCTGGCTTGCTGGGCTTTCTTCCACATTCCAAGCACATCAACTTTCATTGTCTACTTGAAAAATATCTTAGTTTCTGATTTTATAATGACCCTGATGCTTCCTCTGAAGATCCTGACGGACTCTGGCCTGGCACCGTGGCAGCTCAAGGCCGCTGTCTGTCGCTTCTCAGCCGTGATATTCTATGACACCATGTACATCAGCATAGTGCTACTCGGCCTCATCGCCTTCGACAGGTTTCTCAAGATTGTGAGACCTTTTGGGAAGTTCTGGGTGCAAAATCTGACCTCAGCAAAGATCCTGGCAAGTCTGGTCTGGCTCTTCTTCCTTGTTCTCTCCCTGCCCAACATGATCCTGTCCAACAAGAGAGCGACGCCCCAGTCCGTGAGGAAGTGTGCCTCCTTGAAGAATTACCTCGGACTCAGATGGCACGAAGCCGTCAACTACATCTGCCAGTTCATCTTCTGGACTGTCCTCATCCTCATGTTGCTGTTTTATATCATTATTGCCAAAAAGGTATATGAGTCTTATATAAAAACACAGAAGAAAGGCAACAGGAGCGAGAAACGGATCAAGGGGAAAGTATTCATCATTTTCACCGTGTTCTTCCTGTGCTTTGCCCCCTTCCACTTCAGCAGGGTCCCCTACACCGTGAGCCAAACGAGTGCCCACATGGACTGCCGCCTGCAGAACCAGCTCTTCGTGGCCAAAGAGAGCACGCTGTGGCTGGCGACCACCAACGTCTGCATGGACCCCCTGATCTACCTGTTCCTCTGCAAGCCCTTTGTGGAGAAGGTGTTCTACAGGAGGGTGAAGGCTCTTCAGAGAAGAGGGACCCAGACAAGCCCAAAAACAGAACTGGACACACGAGTATCTCCTACTGAGTCTTGATTCTGCAGCTGCACGCTCTACTCTGCATGTTCATAGAGAACTTGAAACCTAGTTTGGTTTACTTCTGCTGAAGAACACAAAAAGGTGTTTGCCAAGTAATATTAACACTCAATAAATGCAGCAAAATGGATTTCTAAGTACACTCACTGCATAGCCTTAATGGCTCTTGCTCAAACTGCCTAAGACAATCCACAGGTTAATTCTATCTGCTTTAAACTAAAACAACTCGCTGACCCCTGAGCAGCTTACTGACTCCAGCTGCTCCAAGGGGCAATTCAGCTTTATTTGGGAGTAAACCCCAGAGCTGGTGATGTGTCTGTCAGTAATTCCTACCCTGAGTGTCAGCTCGGCTGCACATCAAGAGTAGGGAAGAGGAGGAACAGAGGGAAGGACACAGTCCCCTCCCACCCCTCCTCGCCTCTCTCACACTTGTAATTACTTTCCTAGCACCCACACGATTTCACCACCTTGCTCCCTGCTCCCAGCAGCGCCCTGGTGGAGGGCAGTGTCAGCAGCACCCCAGGTTCCCAGGACAGGCAGAGCACCCAGGACTGCATCCCCCACCCCAGAGCCATGTGGTGCTCAGCCCCAGCCTACCCTCACCAGGAAGGAGCACCCAGACATGTCCCCCTTGGTGGCACATTCACCTTCCCAGTCCCAGCAGCAGGCAGGGAGCAGGGGACACTGCCTGAGCCTCCCCATGCAGGGAATCCCTCCCCACCCAGCTCACCAGAGCACTCAGAGCTCTCTCCTGCCTACCCCACAGGGACTGTGCCTGCACAGAAACTACTTTCTAACCCAAGATTCTGCAATTTATGTCACTATTTCAAGACAGCAGTGTCCCTTATCCCCAACCATCCCTTCTCCTCCTCCAGCTCTCCTGCCAGCTTTACACTCTCTCACACGTGCCAGACACTTTGATCACCACTTGACTGCTATTTTTAGAAATTCATTGTTTACAGCAGCCTAATCCAATCCAGCAGGTTGCTCCATACAGCTTGATTTTCTCAAAGCTGTTTTAGATTGCTGTGCATTAATTATATCTGCCTCTGGGGTTCCCCAGCCTCTGCCACACAGGGAGATGTATGTCTTATTTAGCAACTTCTCCCCACTACATCTTGTTCACCAGGCATGTCACATAGCTGTAACACCCTTCCTAACTGGAAACTGAACTAATCTCCAACCAGCTTCCAATGGGTTCTGAACTTCCCTATAAATCAGTGTTATCTCAGCCATTGTGTACCTCTTACATTAACTGCTGTTGCATTAAAGGCTCTCCCCACACACATACACTTTTAACAGGATTAACTTTGCTCCTTTAGGAAAAGTAAATATAATAAATTCTTATCTGCTGAAACAGTCAGCACTTTAGTGACTGCTTAGAGGAACACACAGGAGGCTGGAAATGTTCCTCTCAACCTGCTGACACAGCGTGACAATGAACAGGGGGGCCTGAGCTAAACACTGGCAGAAGAGGGTCTGCAAAGCAGCTGTGGCCTTCCACAGAGCACAGAGGTCCCAGCACTGACTGCATCCAGCTCTGGATTGGCAGAGCAGTGTGGCAGTGAGAGACTAAGAAGATGAAGAACAGAAATTTCTTTTACTTTCTGATTCCTGCCTGTGATCGAGGCTCATCCAACGCTGTGCACGCACACTGGCAGCTCACAGAGCTCAGTCCTGAGAGCCTGTGTGTTAGGGTGGGTGTAACCACAAAATGGGATGAGCTGGTCCTTAAATAAAGGGTGTGCCAAAGGTTTCTGAGGAGTCTTAATCATCTGTTTTTCAGCTGCTGCTTCTTAGGCAGGTAAAAGGGAGCCAAAGCTACCAAACTCTGTAGCAAAGAAGTGAGGGTGACTGCAAGGACAGAACATCTGCTTGATGCACTTAGGGAAAAAAGTCCCTGAATACTGGCATTTGGGATTTTGCACACTTTTTCTGCAAAGTTTTAGATCACTGCCTCCAGATGGAGTAAAAATCACAACAGTTAAAATGTCTCAAAGTTTAGGTCTCTGTTTTTTAAGGCTCAAAGAAATACCCCAAGCAGTATTTTGTTTTGCACGTGATCACACAGAGCCATGTTTGGAGAGCAGCTCGCCCCTGGCAGGAAGCCCAGAGCAGCATGCCATGGGGCTCCCCACATTCCTGCAGGGCAGCCCAGGCGTTTGTGGAATTCAGCAGAGTTTACCAGCATATTCAATACAGCAGTCACCATTTTCCCAAACCTGGTTCCTCTCCCAGCCCACCTAGAATGTTCTGGCACTGCCCTGAGCAAACCCCTCGCTGTTCCCTGGTACAGCAGCTGGGCAGGACAGCAAACACCAGCACCATCCCACCTCACCTGTGCTCACTGCAGCCCACCACACCCTGAGGCAGCAGCAGGGCTCTCCCTTCCCACATGGGAACACAAATGTTCCCTTGCATGGCTTGTCCTCACTCCAGACAACCCAGAAACTGCAAACTGGCACAAGGCTTTGAACCCCTTTGCAGAAATGACCCTTGTCCCAGGCTCCCATGGGCCAGCTCCACACACAAAGTACTGACACTTGTCCTAAACATCTCTACAGCTCACGGGGTTCCTGGAGAGGGAACTACAGGGCACTCAGCAGGTGAGTTTAATAGGAAAGCACTCATTTGTGTACAGAGAGGCTTACACAAATTTTTAATTTTACTTGTGTTTCAGAAAAAGGAAATATTTTATACCCTCACCCAACAAATGCACCTTCCAGTCTTTGGACTGCCTCTCCTCAGAGGGACAGCAGGGTAATTCCTGGGTGCCCTGAGACAAACTGCTCTTCAGAGACATCCTGACCCTTGGCACAGCTACCCACATCCCTCCATCCAGGCTCCCACAGCTCTGAGGACTCCGAGGACTCCCATAACACACAGCCACGCTTCAATTAATTAGAAATGCAAACCAGTGATTTGCATCCTGAACAAGAGCTGGGCAGACAAGTCAGGCAGCCAAGGTCTGACCCACATGATGGCACATGCACAGAGCCAGCAGGGCACAGGGGAGAGCTGAAGGCACCAGGACAGAGCTGAGCCTACAGACAGGATCAGCCAGCCAAGGCTGGAGCTCCAGGCTCCCTGTCAGCACACAGTGAGGAACTTGAGACAGAGGGGGAAAGAACTGAGCTTTTAAAGTCACTTCAGTTAGAGACTTTCCTCCTTCCTTCCCTGTCAGTAACAGGCATCACACAGTGACTGGAGGCATCCACATCAGGAAAGGGAAATGTCAGCCCTTCCAAGACTCTTCCCCTGACAAAAGCACCTCCACCTTCACATCTGCAGCTGTAACACTGCAGAATCCTCCCCATGGTGCAAGCTCTGATCTTGCTGGCACTTTTCTGCTTAAAAAACAGAAACAGCCAGTCCTGTGCATTACCCAGGTGATGAGTCTGCTTTAACACAACCTTGCAGTTCACATTGCTAAATATGGCAGTGAAGACGTTTCAGAATGAAGCAACACAGTAATTGTTGTAATAACGTTGTTCGGGCTCTTATGAAATCTTAGAGTTGCTCTCTAATCATCAAAACACAAAAAGGGACATCCAGCCTGTAAATAATGTGAACAATAGTTAAGTTACAGGTTACCTTCAGCTGTTCTTTTACATCAGACCTTTCTCCTGCGCTGTTTTTACGACCAGCTCCCCACATTTCAGTGTTTCGTGTGTCAGCTCGTCCTGACCTGCTCAGCCTGGGAGCAGCCAGCAGCACGTCTGTGTGGGAGCCAGGGCACTGGGTTCCAACCCATCATGTCCTACTGGTACACAAAAATAAAGAGATTTTTTAAGAAAAGTTAATGTAGATTTTTTTTTTAAAGTTAATGTGCCTTTGCATCATATTCAAAAACTAAGCAAACTAAAATCCCATTCTGGTGCAGATTTTATTTATTATTTGAGCGTTACTAACACACCAGTTTTGGTGTGTAAGCTCTACTCCCAGAGTGCCAACCCCTGAACGCTTGGGTGTCTGTAAGCAACTAAATCACATTTTAAAAACATTTCCATTTTCACTATCAATTTCTTCTCTCTTTCCCCACAGCACATCCTGCTGCACTGGTTCTTAGACCCAGCCTGGGAGACCACCAGCACTGGCAGTGTTGAAAAGCAGCAGCACAAATGTGGGCAACACGTGCTGCTGTGCCATGCCGGGACTGCAGGAGAGGCTGCATTCCCTGAGCCCGGCTGTGCCCCCGAGCCCGGCGGTGCCCCCGAGCCCGGCTGTGCCCCCCGAGCCCAGCTGTGCCCCCGGAGCCCAGCTGTGCCCCCCGAGCCCGGCTGTGCCCCCGAGCCCGGCTGTGCCCCCCGAGCCCGGCTGTGCCCCCGGAGCCCGGGTGTGCCCCCCGAGCCCGGCGGTGCCCCGGGCAGGGATGCAGGAGCGTGCTCTGCACAGCACGGGCTCTGGAGCTCAGTGCCTCGTGCAGGGGGTTGTTCCAGGAGGGTACAAACCCCTCCAGACCCTCTGAGCTTTGTTCCCCTCCTCCAACAGGCAGCTGCCAAGCCCTGGAGCGCAGGGGCCAGCCGAAGGAAGGCGAGGGGGAGCACACACCGTCCTGCACAGTCACGGGCAAGGCAAAGGCTTCATCACGTCTCCCTCCTCTCCCTCGCTGCAGGGAAAGCCTTCTCCATCCTCAGGGGGTGCCGTGTGCCTGCAGCAGGACCATCCCCTCCTGCAGGGCATGCAGCCCCTGGGGTGAGTTTGGCAGCCTGCCTTAATAAAGCTGAAAACACAGCAGGGTGAGCCGAGTTCCTGCAGCTCCATCTGCACGGCTTTGCTTTGCCTTGCAAAAGCTGGGCCTCAAAGCCAGCTGTGCCAGCAGTCTGCTGTGGTCAGGGACTGGGCCTGATCCCAGGGAGAGGTCCCGAGGCAAGAGGAAACTTTGGAGTCTGCCCACAAGCAGAAATGTGGGGTTGAGCACCGGGCTCCCTGGGCAGAGGCCAGCGGGAGCTGCTCGGCACTGCGGGGACAGCAGGTGGCTCCTGCTCGGCCCCTCGCGGGCTCCGTGCGGCTGGCAGGGCTCCTGTGCACAGGGGCACGAGGGGCTCGGCCCCTCACATCTCTGAGAAAAAAATTTAAAATGTCTGTGGAAAAGTCCAGGCAGAACAGACAGAAAATGGCCTTGGCAGCCACTGCTCTCAGAGCACTGGGATTATTTTTTCTTTTTTCCTGAATTTTTGATGAGAGAGATGGGAATTTGCTTTCTTTTAAAGAAGGCAGCAGATATGGAAAATTACCCACTTCATCCTCCACTGACATGAAGCAGAACTTTGTCCCAGTAGAACAGTCCCAGTATATGTCCCAATTTTATCCCACGATTATTTCAGTGCTCTAAAGGCACTAAATAGTCTGATTGTAAACATATGTACAGCCAGGAGCAGTGAGGGCAGGGCTGTGAGAGGCAGTGGGCTCACTCAGTCCTAAGGAGCACCATGGCAGGAAACAGACACTCAGGGCATTCTAGCTGCAACGCTGAGTGACAGACCTGGAGTTCTACTTTCATCCTAGACGTTATTTAGAAGGAAGGATCCGTTCAAAGCACAACACTAAAGGCGATCTAAATATAATCAAATTAATAATTGACAAGATAATCTTGATTAGTAGATATTTTCATCCATCCAGCACCAGATTTTTTAGGCTGACATTAAATCCACAGAAACGCTGCAGACTGTATGCCCCGGGAGGCAGAGGCAGGGCAGCAGTGAGCACCCTGCAGGCTCTGCAGCCTTCCCCAGCACGAACCCACCTCCCAGGTGAATCACTGTCTGCGTCCCGGGCGCCCCAGCTGCTCCGGAGCCAGGAAGTGAGCGGGAGCGCGCTCACCTACCCTGGCATGTGAGTCATTCCCAGGAATGAGAAAGCCAGTTGCTCCAGTTGCTCCTGGCCAGGGGAATTTTGACTCTCTGATCAGGTATCACCAAAAAAAAAGCCATTGGAAGCCCAAAAATCTTACTGCCAGACATGGTGCGTTCGGCTGCCCTCTCCTGCCTGCTGTAGCTCCAAGGGGCGTTCTGCAGGAGTCTGAGGCACTTCGGGGATGAGGCTCCGGGACCAGCGGAAGGCGACCATGGTGACAGGTAAGTGAGCTCTAACCATCCGAAAGGCATTCGATAAGCTGTTCAGTGAATCTGCTAGCACTTTCTCACCCTTGGCTGAAAAAACAGGAATTAAGATAGAGTTGCTGAAAACCAGGCTCGGAATCATAAACTAAGTGTCAGATCAGTTCAAAGCATGAAAAGTTCTCAAAATAGCATGCCTTTACCAACCTTTTATTCACTTATACATAGTATTCATGGTGCCAAAAAAGTTTGGTTTCTACTAATCCTTCCTTCTGAGAGACGACTCAGAGTGCAGGTGGGTCCATTGTTTCAGTAACTCGCTTCCTGGCAGAGCTTAACTCATATAAAGTAAGATTTGGTAACTACAATGTCGGAATTTGCTTTAAAAGGGTTTGTACAATATTCCCTTTCACCTCTTTCAGTGCAGGAAAGCAAAGTTGAGCTCTCTTCACTCTATGAACAGAATAAATGTTCTCTTCCTTCGTACTTCGTTCAAGTCATGTTAAAACTTGTCAGGTTCACTGGAAAAACCACATAGCTCTGAATGAGCTGACTAGATCTGATGAGTCTCACGGCTTGGGAAATATCTGAGGTGCTTGCAGAAACCTCTGTCTTTTAGGGAGATTTCATATTGAAAAGGTTGTTCTCGGTTACGGAGCACTGGGAGCAGCAGCACGATTCGAGGGTTTGTTAAAAATTACTTGTTTGTGTGCTGTGGGGCCTGCAGCCACTCCTGAGTGCTCCATCTGGAAACTGGCAGCGTTTCACACTTCTTTCCATCTTTTTAAAGAATTCTGCAACCCTCTTTAGAAAGGGAAAGCAGGAAACCCAGGCAGCCTTTGGCTGATGTCGCTGAGTCACTCGCAGTCAGTGCTGACCATGGAAGCCACCAGCACCTTTCTGGTTGGGAGAAGCTTCCCCCTGTCCTCCTGCGGGTGGGCCGCGGTCCCGAGGCGCCGGACAGAGCCTCTCCTGCCTGCGCACTCCGCGGGGAGGAGGCACGGCAGCACCTGGGACAGCCCCTCCCGTCCCGGAGGAGCTGCAGGAGGGGCAGTGGGGAGAGAGGCTGAAGGGTGTGGGGGATCTTACACACGGAAATCCTGTGTTTGCATCGCGGGGTGGGAGAGAAACCAGCCCATTTTCACAGCATCAGCAGCGAGCCCTGCTCCCACAGCGCTGTCCCAGCCCAGCCCTGTCCCACCCTGCTCCCTGCCCGGCGGACGGAGCCCCGCGGGCAGGGAGCGAGCGGGGAGACCCAGCCCCGGCACCCACAGCCCGGCTCCGGAGCCGGACCTCGGGGAGCACCCTGGCCCCGCAGATCCCGGGAGGCGGCCGAGCTGGGGACATCCAGGGACGGCACGGCTAAACGGGACAGGAGCACCGGGACGGGCAGCAGGGCACCGTCTGGACTGCTCCACAGCAAATCAGCGCTTCAGAGGCCACAGGCTCCTTGCCGCTGCCCTCGGCACAGAGCCCTGCATGAGACAGGCCAGGAACCAGGGACAGGGAATGCTCCTTCTCCTCACTTTGTGACCAGTCCCTCGCTCGCCTTCTCAAAGCAAAGTTCAAAAAGAACCTCCTCTTTGATCCAGTGAGCACCAGAAGAAGCCAGGCAAGCCCCCTGTGGTCCGACTACAGCATTGAACTCAGCTGTGCAGTCTTATCAACAGTTTGGGGCTGGGTGAAAACGCACCTGGCACACCCCGTGAGCTCCAGCCCCTCTGCCCAGCTGGCAGCTCCACAGGAGCCCGGGCTGCAGCAGACTCCAACCCCAGGCTGCCAGGAAACTCCAGAGGAAGGAGGCAAGATCCATTCCTACATTTCAGCAGTCTTAATCCTTTCCAACAGAAAAAATTACCGTAGCATCTTAAATGAACTCAAACATTGCACTGTGGATTACCAGAAGTTGGGTTTCCACTTCTGGCCAGCAAGGAACCTCACATGAGTACTGCAGCAACCACTGCTTCTGGCCCTTCCTCAAGAAAATGTCAGGGGCATGCCAAAGGGACAAGTGATGCTGAGCAGCACAAACTGGACTTGGCTCCTCCGGTACCACCCTCCCTGCAGCAGCAGGCGCTGTGAGAGGAGCCCGGAGCTGGGCAGGAGGAGCAGCAGCTCTCACAGCTATGCCCGATGCCCTGCCCCGGGCCGGCAGCCTGCACATCCCCAGAGGGGCAGGGAACCCTCCGGGCTGTGCATGAAAAACGCCGTTGCACCAGGCTGGACTTCTCCCTAAAATCCCCGTGTCCTTTTCCTTCCTCTTTCCAGCAGTGGTGCTGCTGCAAGTGGAAACAGAGCACGATGTGGCAGCAGGATGTACTGGAGCACAGAGAAACCAGCTGACAGGCACACGAGGATTTCTTGGTGCTTCTGTGATGTGAATTAAGATTGCATACAAAAAAATCAATAGAAATTGCTTCAGCACAAAGAAAAATGCCTGAAAGTTAGACTGGAGTTACCGAAAGACTTAAATGGCACTGGCGATGTGCACACACCAATAATTATTTTCATTTCCCAATATATTTTCTCACAGTGGCCCCTGAAGGATTTGATAGAGGCATAACAGACACAGGTCCAACAGATGAAGGTGCAACGCTACCAATTACACAGCTGCATTTTCGTGTTTGTGCCCCAGCCACCTTTATTCTTTTTAAAGTGTCATTTTGAAATTTTTACTTAATGTTTTTCACTGCGCAGTACAAATAAGCAAACCTAAAAGCTGATCTTTTCCATAAAAACCTCTGACTCAAGCCTGGCCACCCCAGCCATGGCCTTTGCTGGTGGGCTGCAGAGCGTGGCAGCCACGGCTGCCCCCATGGCAGCTGTGTCACCAGTGACATGGCGCAGGCACATGGCACCAGTGACATGGCACTGCCAGCATGGCACTGCACTCTGCAGCAGCACCAAGGACCCCCCTGCTCACCTGCACAGGAGATTTGGGACCCTCCCCTGCCCGTGGTGGTGCACGGGGGCTGCAGCTCCCGTGGTGACTCCTCGGTGGGGGCCAAGGAAAGCCTCTCTGCAGGGCCCAGCTCCCACTGCCAGCAGGTCTGTGCACCACAAACAACAGCAGCACCTTCTAGAAAGAAGCAGAGGAAACATTCCAGAGTTCCTTTCCTCCTTGCTAATTAGAGGCTGCCTTACTGAGAAAACATTCATTATCCCAGCTCTGCCAACCACTCTGTTGAGCTCTTCTTTTTTTTATCCCTCCAAAAATCAGCCAGCAAATGCAACCCAGCTTCTCTTGCACCGAGAGCAGCTGCTCACCTGCTGCCCAGGTGATGCCCGTTCTGTTGGCAGAGCTCTCAGCTTCTCATGCAAAAGCCACTGCAGTCCTCAGGAGCTGTGGAGCTGTACCTTGCTGTGACTCTCCAACCCCACGTCCTCAGGGGTGGCAGTGAGGGGCTGGGCCCCTCCGAGCCCCTGCACACAGGAGCACAGCCCAGCACAGCTGACCAGCTCACAGTGACCACTGAAGGCACCTCCTGCCTTTGGCCATGGGCAGGGCACGTGCTGGGCATTAATGCAGCAAAGAGCTGGGCAGCTCCAGCAGCATCGCCTGGGAGCTGCAGTGCCTGTGCAAGGGGAAAGGGAATTCATGTGGCTTTAGGTTCTGCAAATAACCTCAAAAACAGTCTTACTGTAACAATTAACAACAGTTACTAGAGCTTGCAAACTGCACAGAAAATCCAGTTCAAAGTAGGTAATATAATCCATGAACCTTTAGCAAGGAGCACTCCAAAACACAGAAAAAAGAAAGAACTTGTTAGCTCAGGCAACATGTCATGTCAGCTATCTCACACAGGGACCACTGAGTTCATAATAATTCACTTGAGAAAAAAATTAATGGCTACATTTGGACAAAATATTCCAAAAGTGGCTTTGAGAAAGTTAGATTTGCCCAAGTATTTTTATTTCTAGAAATACTATTTCTTTCTAAAGTGAGGAAATGCTGTAATCCTAGGGGCATATTCCCCCAAAATGAGAATTTTGCATACTAGATGGTAATATTGAATGCTTACTCCAGGGTTTTGCTACCCCCAGTGCAAGTGTACAAGAAGTTACAGGTGCAGACAGGCTGTGAGGTTTCAGCTGCAGCACAGGGAAAGGCTGAGCACACGCAGGGGCTGCCCCACAGCTGTGGTGACTCCTCGGTGGGGGCTGCCAGCCCAGGCACTGCCAGGCACGGCACTGCCAGGCACGGCGCCACCCGTGGCACTCGCAGCTGTCACACAGGAACCTGACCCGCGCTCTCCGTGCCTGTGTGGGACGGCACTGCCAGGCAGTGACTCCGCAGGTCACAGGTGACTCTGCAGGTCACAGGTGACTTTCCTCTCGGGCAGAGCGAGGCTGGGGACACTGGTCCCTGCCAGCAGCGTGGCCCAGCACAGAGCCAAGCAGGGCTGCTCCGGTGTGCCCCCCGAGCTGGATGCCAGCTCAGGGAGCTGCCCTTCCCGCCTCTCCTGAAGACAAACGGACAGGGCAGGGCAGGGCCGGGACCCTGGAGACAGCAGCCGAAGGCAGAGGGAAGGCAGCTGCACAGCAGCTTCCCCGGGACAGGATGCTGCTCCCAGACGTGTGAGAGGAGAGCCAGGCTGGGCACGAGGGGAACTTCAAGGAGGAACCTGAAACACAGAAGGGGCTGTTGTGCCAGATGCTGGAGCACACGAGCAGCTTTCTGAGCAGATGCAGGTTCCCATTTCTGGCTAGGACTAAAAGAGGGGCACCATGAGCCACAGCTGGGGACAGTTATTGCCCAGTCCTTCCTTTCAGGCTCTCTGCAGCGTGGCTGCTTGAGCAGGGCAGCACTGCTGGCACTTGGAGCCAGCCCTCGGTGGCCTCAGTGCCAGGACGCAGTGAACGAGGGCACAGGGGGCAGGGGGCTGCTCTCACCCTCTCCAGCTGAGGAAGGGACCCATGCCGGGTCTGGGTGTGACACCCCCATGCTCAGCCAGCAGCACGGGGCACTCGGGGGCTCCAGCACTGCTCAGAGCAGGGGGGCACCCCAGGAGCTCCCACCCCACCCGGGCAGGGCAGCACCAGGATGGACTGGCTACAAAAACACCAGAGCCATTAGAGTGTGCAAAGCCCCACAGCAAGAAGGGCAACTCACCGAGGCAGGCATGGATTCAAGCAGGAATTTCAGGTTATTCCACTGTGCATTACCAGCACATTAACATATTCCTTCACCAAGAGGGAGATGGACCATTTTTGACAGAAGCCTCCAAGGAAGGGAAAGGTGGCAGTGCCATGGCTGCTGGGACCGGGCTTAGTGAGCAAGAGACAGCACTCAGACAAAGAGAGAGATGCAGGCAGGGCAAAGCAGAGCACCGAGGCTTGCTCAGGGAGCACGGCACAGCAGCAGGCTCAGGGGACACGGGACAGGTGTGGGGTGACACAGAGACAGTGGCACAGGCTCACGTCTGCCTGCAGCAGCTTCATGCACACGTGCTCTTACCCTGCACCAATGCTTTTCCCCCTAAATCTTTACAAACAACTCCGTGGTTTGGTTCTGATGGGCAACAGAAGAGAACAGCATTGCAGCCAGCCTCCAGCAGGTTTAATATCTGCCTCACATGTCTGTTGCTGCACTAACCCTGTCGTTTACCCAACCTTATGGTGATGAATGCAGCAAAAGGCAAGGAGGCAGACATCTACAAGTTATGGGCCCAAATAAAAACCATTACTTAAGACTCTGCAGCCCCATGACCTAGAATAGCTAGTCTAGGCCACAAAGAGAGTTTTCTAATTCTAGAAAGTTTTAAATAAGATGAAAAAGGTTAGATTTGAGGACATACAATTTCTTGTGTGTATATATTTATATATATAAAAGGAAGGTAACTTAAAGCCTTAGTCACTAGAAAAACTCTGCAGTTATTCCCTATCCACCTGACACTGAAGGCTGCCATGCAGCCTATTATTTCATTTCTTCCCTGAGGTTACATCAGTCATGCACATAAACCAGTCTGTCCACATCAGCAGCAAGAGATTATCTCATCAACCACAGACAAAGTACAGAAGCTACAAGAAGTAAAATGTATTCTGGTTTACAAAGCTGCCTGGATAAAGAAGCAGCTTTGAGTGCATCTTCAAAGCCTTCCAAGCAGAATATATTTGTATAGAAGACTGAGACAGCTGCTTAGGATAAATTGGTGAGGAAAGTGTCCAGCAAACTGGACAAGGAGAGGAAAGCCAGCCCTGCTGAACACGAGAATACTGTATTCTAACAAGTAAAAAATCCACAGCTAGAGTACACAGTCAGTGAGCATCTACCAGCTGCTTAGGATTACTCTTCAAAGAGAACACAGTCCTCATCTCCTGTTGCAATAAAACACATGAAAAAGAGTGAATTCTCCATAAAATAAATTTGTTCCTACTCCTGGAATCTGCAATACAGCAGGCTTTGTTGGAAAGAATGAAGCTGCAGAGTACAGACACCCCAGCTCTACACTTGATCACCTACCCCAGGATGTAAATAATGAAGCCACACTGCTCTCAGTGCTCTGCCCACCACAGCACCCCTCAGCCTGACAGACTTTGGTAGAAAACTCTGGCAACACCTTCAGACTGCTGAGTCTGAGCAGGACCATGGCTGTGCATCCCACCTTCCATCACAAACCAGCTCTGCTGCAGCAGGACCATCACACCAGCACTGCTCCACAGCTCTGCACAGACCTGTTTGGTGAAGCCTTTAAAGCTTTGAGCTGCAGGAGAGCCTTAGGTGTGTGAGGAGGGCAAGCAGTTGCAGGTGTAGCCTCTCTCCTCCACCCTGCAGACAGCAGAGCCTCTGCTGAGCTCAGGTGTGCTGGCAGGGCACAGAGCCCAAAGCTCAGCTGGCACAGGTTACACTGGTGAAGAATTTGCTGCTTTCTTTTTCCAACCACAGTTTGTTGAGATAATTTTGGAACATATTCTAACATTAAAACCATCAGGAAGAAGAAGACACAGAGATATCCATGCAAAGGCTCGGTCCTAGCTGGCCTGCACAGCAGCACACAGCTCCCAGGGTGGCTTCCCAGTGGCCTGGGTGTCCCTGGGCAACCCGAGGGTGTCACACCTTCCCTGACCAGGGACACCTGTGGCAGGGCTCAGCAGGGCTGCGTGGGAGCCACGACAAGGGTGGCTGTGCAGGCTCTGGGACGCTGCAGTGTCACACAGCTCGTGTGCACCCACACCACACAGATCCATCCCCAGCCCCAGGGATCCATCCCCAGCCCCTGGGACACTGCAGTGTCACACAGCTCGTGTGCACCCACACCACACAGATCCATCCCCAGCCCCAGGAACGCTGCAGCATTCCCAGGCTTACAGCAGGGACACACAGCAGCCACCTCCTGCTCTGCCTGAATCTCAGGCAGCACAGCCCACACCTCACTGCCTTCTCTGCACCAGGGTTGAGTAGAGCACTTGCCTGAAGAGCCTGAGAACAAGGAGTTTTCCAGGGGCCAGGAATTATGCAGACTTAAAAGAAACTCAGAAAAGCAGGGAAATAAGCACCTTATTTACATAAGGAGTTAGATATGCATCTTTTCATAAAATCATGTACTCTTTTGATCTCTGTGGCTCTTGGGCAGAAGAGAGAGCTGCAAACCCTCAACAACAGCAAAACATGATGGATTATTGCTGCTCAGACCCACAGAAAACAAAATACCTACAACACCCTTGACAGTCTTGTCACTGTCAGAGCAAACAGTGCCAGCCAAGAAGCCAGACCGATAAAAAGGTTAAAATATCCAAATCAAAGTTTTTTACTGATGCTTTCACACACCATTACTTGCTTTGGTGCCATCTAGTGCCACACAATACAGTTCCTACATGGGGATGTAGGAACCTAAAACACCTAAAACAGGTTCTGATCTGCAAAACAACTGCAGGAATCCCGTCCTCTCTTCGTTCCCATGAGAGCAGTCAGGTCTTGTGGAATTGGTGAGATCTGAACCATTTTGCCAGTTTTCCTATCAAAACTTGAAAGCAAAAAATGAATCCCAGAAAAGTTACTGCATTTGCATACTGATTGAGGAAAGAGCAATTTGGAGCACAGCCTTACAAACTGGTATTGGCAAAATCCCTTTGAACAATGTCAAACATCATGATGTCATCATGGCATTAATGAGTTTCTGCAGGTTTCAGTGTTCCTTGTGTGCCAGTTTCTGAAAAAGGAAAGGGAACTTGTCGTTTCCACCATTTCCACCCCAGTTTGGGGGATACACTATGAAGTTATACACACATACCTCATAATTACTGATAAAACTTTTTTACTTCAAGAAGTGAGTGATGATTTAAAAAATATCTACTCACGGTCACCCATCCCTGAAATGAGCAAGAAGAAGGCAATGAAGACCTGACAACACAAGCACTGTGCAGTGCCCAGTCCTCAGCCACCTCAGCCAGCCCTTCCCTGGGAATTCCAGAGGAAGCTCCTTTCACAAGGCTCCTTTCCATGCAGGGGACAAGAAGGTGGGCTCTTCTATTTTCCTTTGGTTTTAATTTGGATTTTTTTTTCCCCAGAACATCATCCTGGCACAGGCCCTGCTGCATCCCAGATCCACGGCTGTCAGTGGGACTCCTGAAGGGCATTTCAGCTGAAAACCTACAGCAACACAAAGGATGGGGTACAATTTGTCCTATGGAAAATTGCCAGGTAAAACAACAGTGGAAATATAAGTGATTGATAAGTGTTTATTTTATTACTGTCAGTTCCTACCAACATTTGAAAGAAATCAGTCATTCCAGCACGGGCTGTCTGAGCACTGCCCAGCGCTGCCCACAGCCAGCCTGGTTTGCCTCACCAGACAAGGTCAGAGCATAAACAACATGAAACAAAACATACTGTCATTTTAGGGCAGAGTTTATACGTTTTCCACAAACATTTACATATGAAATCTTAAAATCCCCCAGAGACAGTGATTTTTAAATACATTTAAGTAAACTAAGTTTAAATTCACGTTTTGATAGGCCTGAGGAGTCTCTCCAGAGCTCTGTCTCATGACAAACATCTCAGCTCACAAGTCACATTCTGTCAAGAAAGCCAAGAGCTGACAACGTGCAGCTCTGATTTATGGCTCGCCCGAGCAGCCTCAGACTGCCCAGAGCGAGGGCAGCTCTGAAGTGGCCCCAGCTGTGAAACAGCAGGAAGCTTTAAGCTGTTGTTCTCCCTCCCTCCCACAGACAACAGCAGCTGGCCCAACGGCAGCGCCGCGGCGCGCCCTGCGCAGGACGAGTTCACCACCATCGTGCTGCCCGTGCTGTACCTCGTCATCTTCCTGGCCAGCCTCCTGCTCAACGGCCTGGCCGTGTGGATCTTCTTCCACATCAGAAACAAAACCAGCTTCATATTTTACCTCAAGAACATTGTGGTGGCAGACCTGCTCATGACGCTGACGTTCCCGTTCAAGATCATCCAGGACTCGCGGCTGGGGCCGTGGCACTTCAACTCCTTCCTGTGCCGCTACAGCACGGTGCTCTTCTACGCCAACATGTACACCACCATCGTCTTCCTGGGGCTCATCAGCATCGACCGCTACCTGAAGGTGGTGAAGCCCTTCGGAGACTCCAGGATGTACAGCATCACCTTCACCAAGGTCCTGTCAGCCTGCGTCTGGGTGGTGATGGCGTTCCTGGCGCTGCCAAACCTGATCCTCACCAACGGCTACCCCACCCGGAGAAACGTGGACGACTGCCTGAAGCTGAAGTCTCCCCTGGGAGTCAAGTGGCACTCGGCTGTTGTCTACATCAACACCTGCACGTTTGTGGTGGTGCTGATCGTGCTGATAGGGTGCTACATTGCCATTTCCAGGTACATCTATAAATCCAGCAAACAGTTCATCAGCTCGTCCAGCCGAAAGCGGAAGCACAACCAGAGTATAAGGGTTGTCGTGGCTGTGTTCTTCACCTGCTTTCTGCCCTACCATTTGTGCCGAATACCCTTCACTTTTAGTCATCTGGACAAAATTTTAGATGACTCTGCACACAGAATCTTGTATTACTGTAAGGAGATGACACTGTTCCTGTCCGCATGCAATGTCTGCCTGGATCCAATCATTTATTTTTTCATGTGTCGATCATTCTCACGACGGCTGTTCAGGAAATCCAACATGAGAACCAGGAGCGAGAGCATCAGGTCCCTCCAGAGCGTCAGGAGATCAGAGGTGCGCATCTACCATGAGTACACTGACGTCTGAAGGCACCCGCAGAGACTTTGCTGGCTTGTGAGAGTGCTTGTATATCATGTAAATAAAATGTCTCTCTAAGTGTCTGACCACGGAAGCTCATTAAGGGATGTGCAGACACATTCAGCTTTTCTGTGTCAGCTCACCAACATCCACCTCAAAGTCCATCCCTGCAGGGATCAGGCTCGCTCCGTGGGGCTGGGGGCTGTTTTGGTAGGTAGGCAGCTTGGCTGGTGGCTTGGCTGGTTTAGAAACCAGCACAAGGCTGCCTCAGCTCAGAAAACAGCCCTGAGCTCAGGGGGCTGCAGCCGGGATGGACCCTCTGGCCTCGGAGCAGACCCATTGTGGGCAATCAGCTTCCCCAGGGTCTGGCAGATGGCAGCAGGTGACGGGAAGGGGAGGAGGTGGCACAGGCCTCGTGGGGACCCTCAGTGTGCCGGGGGCAGCGCAGGGCTCTGTGCCACACGGCTCCGTGCCACCAGCCCACGCGGCTCCGTGTCCCTCACGGTGCTGTGGGGCAGCAGCACCACCTCACCCAGTGTTTGCACTGAGCCCTCTCCACCCCGGGATGTTCACGTGGTCAGTCTGTCCTGGACTCACTGGGGATTAAATCCCATTTGTTCAGTAAAAGCTGCTGGGACAAAAGCTAACGCAGCTGGTAGGGGCAGGCTGGCAGGAGCCCTGTGCCCGCAGCCGGCCCGGGTGCAGTGCAGCTGCACAGGCAGGAGATGGCAACAGTCTGTCAGCCAGTGCCTCTCACACACAGCGACCTTCCTTTTAATACACACCAAAAAAAAAGGTTTGGCAAGAAAACCCTGGAAATGCAGCACTCAAATGACAAGATTAAGTTCTGCATGACAACATCTTTCATAAAGCTTTCCACTGAAAGATGGGTTTCTTTACTCTATTTATTGTTTAACACTATTGGTTTAGGTTTAGGTTTATGAATAATTAAGAAGTTGAAATGTAAGTATGATAATATTTGGATTAATGCAAGTATTATGAAACCACTTACATGATCAGGAGAGAAAATTTCTGGAAAGGAAGACAGAATACTTTGGGTATTTATCCTACTTTAAATAAAAATACTTTAAATAGCTAAAATACCACAGATAAACCCTGTTTCCCAATCAGCTTCGTAGAAAACTGTTCACACGCACCAGACAGTTCTGGGGCCAGATCTGCCATCTTGCACCCTCAGCAGTCCGTGCACATACAGAACCATATTAAGAGAAGCACTCTGGGGACTGGGTTCATAGCTCAAATTCTGACAAACATCAAACGAAACTGAGTGATAGTATTTAGGACTGGAAGATCAGTTCTGTGTGCAGACATTCCCAACCAAAGACTGTCCTCTCAGGTCTTACATGGTTAAAGCAAATCAAGGTTGGGTGCTTCTGGTCTCCCTTTTACAAGTGTAAATCACCAAGGGTTTCTGGCTTGTTAATTGTGCCTGATAATTGCTGTGTTAAATTCACAGTGACCTTTTCCCAGGTGGATGGTGGACTTCCCACACAAGCCCAGCAAAGCCCAAAGAGCCACTTCAGGGGCAGTATCCCTGTTGGTCCCGAGCCAGAGGACACCAAAGGCAGGTGAGGAGGCAGCAGACCAGGGTCTGGGGCTGGCCCTGGCACAGGGTGGAGCTGCTGGTGCAGTGCAGGGGTGGCTGCAAACACAACCAGATGGCACCTGCATCCCCCAGTGTGCTGTGTGCCCTCTTGACAGGATGCACACATCCCACCTTTCTCACTACCCACGAATTTTTAACTAAAGGATGGATTTTCATGGTGTTTCCTCCTAGGACAGACACTACTGCTGATCCCTCGTAAGAGCTTTCCACCAAAAAATCTGTTACCCAAAGCAGCCACACTCAGGTGAGGGGAGGACGCCCCCCAAAGCACAGCCTGAAGAACAGTGTCCCCTGTCCAGGGACCAAAGGGATAAAGCCATCAGCAGTTTCTGGGAGGTGTCCCAGAAGTGGGACAGCCATGTGAGATCTGGGAAGGGAAGGCACGGCCACGCACCCCCAGCACACAGGCCAGCCAGGAGCAGCCCTGCACTGCAGGCTGAGCCCTGGCTGCAGGGAGCCCTGCACTGTGCAATCCCCCAGAGCAGCCTCCCAGCTTGGCAGGGTGTGTCTGTGACAGCCCTGACCATGCTTTGTGCACACACTCACTCACACCACAGCCCTCTGAAGATGCTGTTTGGGAAGTATTTTCCCAGGGCTAAAAATGAATTGTTACAACAATATCCCAATCCCCAAATACCAGATAACTATATTTAATTTATCCAGATTTGACATGGAATTTTGGTCTCTAAGATGTCATCTTGAAAGCGAAAGCCACAAGGAAGTTGTATGGAAAGTCTCTGACCTATCTCTGCCCTTTCAGAGAGCCACATCAGGGCAGACATGGATATAAACTGTGGCTGTGCAGTCCCAGAGTCCCATTTTTAAGAGGAAACACAGTTTTCTGGGTAGAAGTACAACAGCAGATCTGACCCAAGAATGCAAGGAGCAATTCCTGAACAATTGAACAATTCATTAACATTTTGGATTTTTTACATTCAGAAAGATTTGCATTACAGTGTTTGTAACTCAAATGTAATTATATCTCACATATTCTGATTGACTAGCCAAGGCAGAGCTCTCCATGCCAGGGCACTATTGTGGGAGAAATGTGGTTTGAACCTGTACTCAGAGCCAGCTCCAGATCACTGCTGGTGCAGGACTTTGGTCATCACATTTGTTTTGTGCTCTGCTTCTGTGGTTTTTCTACTAATGACCTTTCCTGTGACTTTCCACCAGTGCAGCTTCACAGGAAACCTGAAAGAGGAAACTAAACCCACCCAAATTTCTAAAAATCTGTCTTTGCATTGGCACCCAGCAGCCTTTCCAGATGGATTAAGCAGTGGGAAAGCACTGATAAGCAGAGTGGCCGTGGCAGGTTCACCCAGCTTGGTCAGGGTTGGAAGCACAAAACAGTGAAGAAAATGCAAAACTCACCATGCCATGGAGCCCGTGGTGCAGGCAGCAAACTGGATGGAGATCTTGTGGTCTGTGCTAACCAGAAATGCTCTGTAAACCAAATCCACCCCCTACCTGTACATACATTCTGTAAAACACATCCACCAACAACGCAGGGTTTGACTGCAGTCCCACCCACAGAACTTTGCACATCAGTGGTTACTAAGGTATAAAAGGTACCCCAATTCTGCATCTAACTGGGGGATGAGAATTCAACAGAAAATTGCAGGGACAGATCGATGGGTTTGTCCTCCTCACCCTCCCAGAAGGGACACCATTTGATAAGTTTTTTGTCCTCATCTGTGCCAAGTGTTGACCCAGATATTAGGCTTGTGATCAAGACACTTGTGACCAGATATTAACCTTGTGACCAGAAATGGTAGAAGGATGAGAAAAAGGCAGTGGAGAAAAAGGTAAAAAAACAAAAGGAAATAAAAAAGTGGAAAAGATAAAGGAGTTATTTGTGCAGTTTTTGAGGAGAGTTTATCTTGCACACGAAAGGAAATCGAAAGATCCCCATTTCCTGAAAAGGTTACAGATGTAGAATGTATGATTCTGAAGTCAGAAAATGAGGTACTTTAAACACAATTGTCTTTTGAGAAAGAGACACAGGAGAAATTGCAAAAATTATGTCAATGGTCTTTGAAGAACAAATGCACAATTAGAAAAACTGCTGTCTGTGGCTGAAGGACAAGAGAACCATCTGCAGGAAGGCCTGCTTGGACTAAGTAAGGAAAATTACTTGATCAAATCCCACATGAAGCCTTTTCTAATTCAGTCCAGCACAGTCCCCTCCCTCAGCACCCCTCTCCTGCCACCCTGTAAGGCCAAACATCAGCGTGGGAGCAGCAGTGGTGCCACCTGACATGGACATTGATGAAAGGGCCCCAGACAAATCCTTGTAAGGGCCCAGAAGGCTGTTCCACGAGGATGCACAGACATCCACCCATCATCCAAACAAAACTGAGCAGAAAACATTTGCTGGCAGATTTGACAGGGTAAAAACACAACTAGAAGTCCTGCAATACTTTTGTAATTAGCTGGCCTTCTAGGGGGATTATCCTAGGAAAATATTTGTTTTGTTCATCCTGCTTTCAGCAATTCCCAGAGCTGGCCACTGGTACCCCACGATGTGCATGATTTTGTGTTCAGTAGGGCTGGAAGCACTGGCAGCTCTGCCAGCAGCTCTGGGGAGGGCACGGGTAAGACCCGTGGTCACTGATAGCCCCTCCACAAGGCAATGGCTTGGTGCTGTAAGATCCTGCATTTAGAGCTCGAGCCAGGGCCCATCAGCCCCACTTCTGCCAGCAAAGGCTGCAGAGCTGCCACCCCACCCTGCACTGCTGGCACCAGCCAGGAGAACCAAACCACCCCCAGTCCCTTGGTCACCAGACCTGCTGGGACACGCCAGCAGTGCTCTCCCCTCTCTGGCTCTGGGACAGAAGTCCATCAGCAGGATCATGCAAAAGAATTCCCTTCTTAGGCCCCCAGCTCAGACAAAGTGTTAACAGCTTCTCTTAATAAGACAGCCAGCAGCAGGGAATTTTGGATTTTGGGGGAAGAAGCATACCCTTAGCATACCCTTGTATGGCTAAGGGTAAAATACATTATCAGTTTGTTCTTAAGCCATCTAAAGTGCATAGCAAAGTGCAGGGCCTTCTAGTGACCATGGTCACTGCCTACTTTCTAACCCTTTAGAAACAGCAGCCATATCTTGAGAGCCTTAAACATTGGGTTTGGCTGGCACGTTGGAAAAATACCCATGTTTGTATAACAGAGCAACCCCTCGGTTTGTCCTGCTGGCCAGAATCATTCCAAGGGGGTGAAGCTGTACACAGAGCTCAGGCACCCCACCCACTCTTTAAGCCCTTAATCCTCTGCCCTGGACAACTGCTTACTTCTCACTGCAAAAAAATTATCTGTGCTGCAACATTTAATCCATCACAGACTGGCATCTTACACTGGAGAGCACTGCACTACCTCTTCTTTGTGGCTTCTCATGCTCCTTAGAGAGCCCATGGCTTCTAAACCAAAGCCTTGTCTGATTCACTCCTCCCATCCCTGCTTCAAGAAATGACCATAGGGTGCACAGAAAGAGAGGAAAAGCTTGGCTGACTGGTGTCTTCTGGGAGCACCTGAGAAGCCTCGTGCACAATTTGTTCTGCCTGATCCATGGGGAAAGTAAAAAATTGCCAATGCAGCCAAAGCCATCACCCCAGTGCCATGGACTGACCACTGCAGCTTTGAGCTGTGAGTCTCAGCACAGAGAGAGGGGCAAGAGCACTGACAAGAATGTGCAGACAATTCTGCCTCTCGAGATAGCCCCGTACTGCACTGAGAGCTATTCAGTGAAATCTGGGGGAAGGAAGGGACAGAGGTTCAGGGTAACTCACGGTGGGTAACGAACATCCCACATGATGGATGGGGTGTGGATATGGCAGCAACACGCAGGGAGAAGGTACATGTGTTTCCCCGTGCCTCTGGGCCTTTCTTCTACACAGATAAACCCTCACAGAAGCAAAGTCCATGAGGAATTGTGTATATTGTGTAGGGTTTAGGTGACACACTTTCAAGCAGAGCTCGAGTCCTGCACTAAATGTTTACTTGTTCTAAGGTACACAATGTACGTATTTCACAGTTTTAAAATAAACATTTAAACCTCAATTTATCTCCCCAAACTTCAGCTCTCTCTCTCAAAATAAGCGCCTTTCCTACATCCACAGAGAAGATATTAGCTCTTCTATTACCATATATTTCCACTAATTCTGTGCTTGATTTCAAAGACTCCCAGAAAATTTTTGAGAGGAACAGAAAGGGAGGAAGCCAAGCAGGTGTTCAAGGTTAAAAGAAAAGAATAGCACAAAAAAGAGAAAGGAAACAGCCAAACACCAAAGACCCATCACGAAACCCAGAATCCATCTCCCAGCCCGAGCAGGCACCACGCAAGCCCACGGCTGCAGCTCAAACCCTCCCATGCACAGCGCCGCGGCTCTCAGGGCAGGATGCGTCACAGCAAAGGTCGCAGCCAGCCCTGGGAACACTTCAGGAAAAGCAAACTCCAGCCCAGCAGTTCAGACCTCTGGCTGCTGTGCCGGCTGCACTCGTGTCTCTCCGAAAGCCGCTCAGCGCTGGTCGCAGCCGGGCCAGCTGCAGGCTGGGAGCGCGGCCCCAGCCGGGCAGGGCACGGCCCGGCTCGCCAGCCCTTCCCCTTTCTGCTCCGCAACCCTCGCGGGCTGCGCTGGGGGCAGCGGCGGGGCGCGGGCACGGCGGGCGGGACCGGCACCGGGAGCGGCTCCGCACGGGCGGGACCATCCCGAGAGCGGCTCCCCGGCTGATCCGTCCCCGGCTGATCCATCCCCGGCTGATCCATCCCCGGGAGCGGCTCCGCACGGGCGGGACCAGCACCGGCTCCCGGGAGCAGCTCTCCGCGGGCGGGACCATCCCCCGGACCGGCTCCCCGGCTAATCCAGCGGCTCCGCACGGGCGGGACCATCCCGAGAGCGGCTCCCCGGCTGATCCGTCCCCGGCTGATCCATCCCCGGCTGATCCATCCCCGGGAGCGGCTCCGCACGGGCGGGACCAGCACCGGCTCCCGGGAGCAGCTCTCCGCGGGCGGGACCATCCCCCGGACCGGCTCCCCGGCTGATCCATCCCCCGGACCGGTTCCCCGGCTGATCCGTCCCCCGGACCGGTTCCCCGGCTGATCTGATCCATCCCCGGCTGATCTGATCCATCCCCGGCCGATCCATCCCCGGCAGCTGCCGAGGCCCCGGGCTCTCGCAGCGGCGCGGCAGCAGAGGCACCACGCACGCCATCCCACGCTTCTGCCCAGGTGAGACGCTGCCTCCCATCACCTGCTCCTGTCCCCTGCAAACGCTCTCCAACATCCTCGGGCATTTTTAAGTAACTGCCATCGAAATTTTACCCTTTAAATTGGCAAATAAGGTGAGAATCTGTGCGTTCTGCAAACCACTAACAACTAATAACACAAACGAGCAGTTTTAACTGACTAACTAACTAACTACAGAAACCGGTACAGAAATTACTGTTCCAGCCATCGAGCAGGCTCCAGCTGCGCCAGCAGACAGAGGACACACAGGCAAGGATTTTTCTTGTCTGCCTTAAAAAAGATATTTTTCTTAAGCAACTACTTTTGTTTTAATTTATGACTGAGAAAATGTAACTATGTGAAACTCATAGTTTAAAACATCAGGAAATAGAATTTTAAATAAAATATTTGAATGATAAATACTACCATTAAAATATAATATTAAAGGGAAAAACTTTCTTGAGCCACATTTTACTACTTTTAAAAACCCAGTTTTAGGACAATGAAACTAATAACAATTAATATGTTTTATTGACCCAGGGCTCTGGTTTTAGCTGGGATAGAGTTAATTTTCTCCCAGTAGCTGGTACAGAAATGTGTTTGGATTTGGGATGAGAACGATGGCTCTCTGATGAACCCTGATGGTTTAGCTGTTGATGAGCAGGGCTTGCACCAAGTCAAGTGCAGCTTCTCATGCCCTGCCAGTGCAGAAGGGCATGCCAGGAAAGCTGACCCACTTGTTTTTCTTGGGGTTTATCTCTCTCCTTGTTATTTTCCTTCATTATAATCTACTATTATTATTAACTTCTTAAACTACTCTTACCTGACCTAACATTTCCTCTCACATCCACCACTCCCTAATTCCAATATGATAACTGATGTGAGACAGGAAGGATCTCAGTGGAGGAATTTTGAGACTTAATTTTAAAAACTGAGTTTTGAATTAGATCTGACAATTATGCTGTGTGCAAAGAGTTCAAAGCATTGCCCAAGTTTCCATCTGAGTATCAGGGTTTGCACAGATACGTCACAGACTACAATCTTTTAAGGTTAAAAGCATGCTCAGAATAATGCACATTCTTGTCTAAAAATCAGAAATAAAAAGAGAATGAAAAATTTAGCTGATCAGGAAGACAAAGCTGTTAAATTTCAGATACAAAAGAGCACGGAAACTGCTGGACAGGAGGAAGAAATGAAACCGTTACTGGCGGTTTTTGCCAGACAGAAATGCAATTCTACCCTTGAGGTGTCCTGACAGTGTGCCCAAAGCAGCCATGGCTTTAGTGGGAAACACACAGCCTTATCTCCTCTGCTCTGTGTACCTGCTGGTCTCCTCCCCGTGTCCTTCAGAGCACCAGGAGCTCACTGCAGGTGCCAGGAGAACATCACAGATCTCCCTGCTGTGACCTGCAGTCACCCACTGCCACCTCCTCACTACAACATCCTGGATTTGGCCTTCTGGGGTCACAAGTGGGGTGTGCTGTCAGTATGGACAGAGGCAGTCACCACCTGTCCTTCCCATGCTGACTGCAGCTGCAGACAGAGCACACCCCCAGGGCCACCAGGCTCACGGGGCAGCCACAGAGCCAGCCCAGGACACACGCCTGTTCTCAGCCACTGTCACAGGCAGCCCGAGGAGCAGCTGAGGAGGGGCACGGCTTTCTGTGTCCTCTGTCCTTGCACACCACACCTGAGGGGTCTAGAGAGCAGGAGCTGGAGGGCAAGGAGAGACACAGGGGTGGTTCCTGCTGCCCTGAGCGCTGCACTGCTGCCTGGAGCCCTGCTGGGGGAGCAGGCACCGGGCACCTCCAATGCCACGGCACATCCTCCCTTACTGCAACAGGAATGCCACCTATTTCTTCTGTCGTCCTAATTCATCCCATTTTCACCGTGGCAGATCCTCCCTTGCTCCTCCTGCAACGGGAATGCCACCTATTTTTTCTGTCATCCTAATTCTAGCATTCATCCCATTTTCCTCCACTACATTCTGTACCAAACAAGAGCTACCACCCAACATGCCATTTCCAGAGGCTAAAATATCCCATTATTTTGCATACTTTTATTCTCTTAAGTATTAAAGCCCAGACATTGCCCTATGACAAATGTCATAATAAGAGCAGTAAATAACAAAGTTTTAGTCTCTTGGCAAACTCGCAGCGAGTCCAATGCACCAGCCTGTGTGCACAGTGACCACGAGCAGTGCCCGCCAGAGGAGAGCAGCAGTTCCAGCCAGGGACCCTGCCTGTCCCCACCTGGCACGCAGCCCACAGGCTGGGCTCCTCTCTGGGGACACAGAGGAGGGGCAGAGCAGCACTGACCACACTCAGGCCAAGGAGTTTGGGGGAGGAGGCTCCCCTCAGCCAGCCCCGCCTGGCCCCTGACAGTGCCCAGCACAGCTCCCAGAGCCTCACCACCCTTCTGCCCCACAGGGACACCCACTGCAGATTTCCCACTGGATTGCACCAGCATGGACAGCACTGCAAGTTCCACCAGCACCAACATTCCTACCACATTAGAGAGAAAATCTTAAAATAGGGTTCTTCTTTCAGCACACTCAGCACAACTTGCAATGGCTGTGGTGTGCGTTGTGCTTCCTCCTTCTCCAGCTTCCTCCTCACAGCAGAGGTACCTCTGGTGTGATCTCCTGCCCTGATTAACTCCCTTTTGCAGCTCAAAAAATACTTCTGGCAATAGTGACCACGAGTTCCTGACCAGTAACTGTATTACATGTTTATTAAACAGCTGCATTAGTTTCCATAAATAGCTAAAATGTGTACATGGAGCAACACAACCTCTGATAAATTCAGGGTAAATAAATAAAACCACTTATAAATATTATTCTTATGTTCCGTAAAGCAGGGTGAACTTTGAAACTTGACAGCCATGTCACAGAAGTCAAGAATTGCCTTAATGCTACTGTGGAAGAGTCACAGGGGACAGCACAAGAGTCTGACCTCAGAAGGGCCGGAGCATTTCTAATGGTTTGTGCAGCTTCCCTTTTGTGTGCTGTGCCAAGACAAGATGATTTGCACACTGAGAAAGTTCAGAACTTTTTATATTTTACCCAATGAATCTTGGTCACCTGGTGAATCAAGTTTGCTGGTTTTGCACAACTAGCTGACATTATTCACACAGAATCTATGCACTTTATGCTGGCCCAAGCATTCAAACAAGAACAGCTGCTCGAGTACGAAAGGCTGTGTGCCTCCAAATGGCACTGACACACTCCTCTGTGTGCCACCCATCCCAAATGGCACTGACACACTCCCTGTGCCTCCCACCAGCAGCCACTGCAGGAGCCACCCTGGGCCCCCAAGGGACAGAGGGGACAGGCCAGGCAGGTGTTTGCTGTCAGGGCTGAACTAATCACAGCAGGAGGACAAGACTCCAAAAGGAGCAGAGTGTGCCCAAGGTGACACAAAGAACAGATAAAACTGACCCTGAACACGGAGCTGTGATGCTCAGCAGGGGACACAGGAGCCTCCAGTGACAGCGTGCAGTGACAGGCTTTAGCCTGAACGTGACTGCTCCAGGTCTGTCCCTAACCCTTTCTGAAGCTCTCCTGAGAGACCTGAAGCTGTGTGTGAGCACTGCTCAGTGCTGTGCTGTGCTGTGG
Organism: Ploceus nigricollis; assembly: GCA_013399945.1. Lineage (NCBI taxonomy): Eukaryota > Metazoa > Chordata > Aves > Passeriformes > Ploceidae > Ploceus > Ploceus nigricollis. The sequence goes on along the minus strand of VXBC01008924.1, from coordinate 377,411 downwards.
GAGCCCCTCAGCCCCACAGGTGTGCACTGCCAGCACACGGGGCTGTGTCTCTGTCTCTCCCACAGGTGTCCCAGCGAGAGCAGAGGCCCCGTGCTGGGAATGGACAGCGCTCTGGAGCCTCAGCAAAGCACCACAGCAGGCAGCTGGGGGAAGGTAAGGACATGCCAATGACACGGAAAGATGTACAGATCTGGCCTGGCCTGTGGCCCCCTCTCAGTGACAGACAGGTGATCAATCTGCTCGTGCCAAATGTAAAATTTGTCCAGGCTGTCCTCCGTGCTGCACAGACACAGTGGACTTCACAGAGATTTGACATCCACATCTCTAGTCACACAGTTCTGAAATAATCCCTTGTTTATGATGCCTCAGCACAAAACATACTTCATGAACTTCTAAACAATTTAATACCTACCCCCAAGTCCAAGCACAGGAAGACCCACCTGTGGGTTCTGGGCTGTAGAAAACCCTACAGAGAAGGAGCAAGTTCCTAACACACCATGTGCAGAGAGAGGGTCCTGCTGAGAGAGCCTGGAGGGAGAAAGTGAAGAGGGACACAGCAGAAAAGAACAGTTTTTACATACAGAGTGTTACTATTTAAATGAAAATGCCACTTGCTATTAGTGCCTTTCCAGAAGATGCTTCTGATTTCAGCAGTATCACCCCAAGCTCTACCCACATAAGCTCCCAGCTCTCACACACCTGTTCATGTGGTAGTTTAATACCTACTCTCCAAACCATCTTTTTCTTTTAAAACCCCAGCCAAACAAAAACAAATGCCTTGATGCCAAAGCCAGGAGAGCTGCTCTGTCAGGATAATGACCAGGACGAGGTTCAGTGCAGGCTCTGGGTGTGCCCAGGTGACACACGCACCCCATGCTCCTCTCATCCATGCAGGTTCCAGAACACATCTGAGCTGATCAGCCTTTACACCATCTGCAAGAGGTACAGAAAACAACACACCAAAGGAGACCGTTTTACCTATTTGAGAAAAAATGTCAATTTCTAGCTATTGCAAGCCTGCACTCAGGCTCCAACCCCCTCCACAGAGACATCAGCTACTGACTCAGAATGGGGATAAAAGGAAACTCTTTCTTTTCTAAAAGACAAGGTGGGTTTTTTCCCAGCTCCAAGGCACATATTTTCCAGTTGCCCAGGGTTTCACTTGCCAAATACAGCAGCATTATATTTATATCTGTATTTGTTCTGCCCTCCCCACAGAGGATAATCCACCCCCACAAACATTCTGGCAAAGAAAAGCAGACAGCAGATGTGATTTCTTCTTGGAGATTCTTTAAAATGTAAATCTGACTGACTTGAGAAGCCAGCTCAAGCTCCCACATGACAAACTAACACAGACACACTGCTGTGTGCTGGGCTGCTGGAATTTTAAAGCAAACTCTGCCAGCTGCACACGCGAGTTCCTTGCAAGGGAGCCCTGGGATATATTGCCATACACTGGCTGTCTCCACACTTGGCTAACAGGAGTTTTTACAGAACATTTTGACCAGTAATAGTCATATCCCTCATGTTTCATGGTAAATCAATATTAAAAATTCACACTTAATGTTCAAAAAACACATCTCATTAACCCTGAGTCACCAGATCGCTGTGGGCCAGTCCCAGCTCACAGCACTGGGCTCATGCCTGCAGGAAAGGGGCAGCCCTGGGCTGGAAGGCAACGGGTTAAAGTCAGACAGAGAAGCAAATGGATCCTCTGTTCAAAGCAACAACATGCCTTGGAACATCACCAGAAAGTGAGATGGCACCACTCAGAACATGCTCTGCATTCCCTGCTGGGAATGCTGAGGTGTGGGAACGTGGTTGTTTCTGAGAGGCATGCTGAGTTTGTTTGGCAGTGAGGGCAGAAAACCCAGAGTAATTAGCAGAAAGCCCAGCACCACCCTGTCCTACTGAGACACTCTTTTCTTCTAGGAGTGAAGATAGTGCAAGATGTTCAACTCTAGCACCAACTCCTCAGGAAACAACTGCAGCCACAGCACGGTGGTGACCACGACAGTCATCCCGCTGCTCTACTGCTTCATCTTCCTGGCAGGGCTCTCGCTCAACGCCCTGGCAGCCTGGGTCTTCCTCTACGTCTCCAGCACAAAGAGCTTCATTGTCTATCTCAAGAACATCGCTGTGGCCGACCTCCTCATGAGCCTGACGTTTCCTTTCAAAATCCTTGCTGACTCAGAAATGGCACCTGCAGGGCTCAGCCTGTTCGTGTGCAGGTACTCTGCAGTGGTGTTCTACATGAACATGTACATCGGGATCTCCTTCTTCGGCCTCATAGGCTTTGACAGGTACTACAAAATCGTAAAGCCTTTGTTCACCTCCTTGGTTCACACAGTCAACTACAGCAAGGTGGTCTCTGTAATCATATGGCTGTTAATAATGATTGTGTCATTTCCAAATATGATTTTAACTAATGAAATCACTAAAGACAATTACTCCAGAAAATGTATAGGTCTTAAAAGCGAGCTTGGCAGACAGTGGCACAAAGCAACAACTTATATTTGCACAGGGATTTTCTGGATTGTTTTTTTTCTGCTAATCGTATTTTACACTTCTATATCCAAAAAAATATACAGCTCTTACAAAAAATTCCGGAGGAGCTCAGACATATCCAAGAGAAAAAGCAGCCGGAACATATTCACCATCATGTTTGTGTTTGTCATTTGCTTTGTGCCCTACCACCTCTGCAGGACCCCGTACACCTTGAGCCAGACCAGCTCCCACTTCTCCTGCCAGTCCCAAAAATCGCTGTACTACGCCAAGGAGTTCACTCTGGTGCTGTCTGCAGCAAATGTCTGCCTTGACCCCATTATTTATTTTTTCCTCTGCCTCCCCTTTAGAGAAAAGCTGTATCAAAAACTGCACCTCAAGCTGAAAGCTTCAAGTGAGGTTGAAATTTCTAAATCCAGAAGATCAAATACACTCCGTGAAAGTATAAACATAGTGTAGCTTTGTGTCTCTACAATAATGCACATTTCAGGAAGCTATTCAGGAACACAAATGTCCCAAAGATACAGAGCACATGACAACCAGCAACAAGCAGGAGAGGGGTCAGCATAACACCAGGTGCTGCTTCTCTGCCTAAACCCAGTATTGCATGTGCCAATATATTCAATATATTCACTGTTCCAGCTACTGCCCTGATTGCATTAGGGTGTGACACGACCCATCTGGATCCCAAAAACACAGAGAGGAGTACCTGGAACAGCACGTTCTGGAGCTCCAGGCCATGGGGCGCTGAAAGGACCATCAACAGACCCAAAACCACACCAGTCTGCTTCTCTGGACTTCCATGAACAGAAACATGTCCACTCCAAACTGTAGCAACTCCCTCGCTGCTGGTGCAGAAAGAGGCAAAAACACCACGGAGCCCTCTGGGAACACACAAGAACAGCTGTGTAAAACTCTGGTACATTTAAATCCAGGGAGAATGGTTTGTGGTTTTCCCATGATTTTTACACAGCAGTAAAACATTTATGTCTGTACCAAGATAACAACTGAAAGCCACCAACCTGCTCTATACAAATATAATCTCTTTTATAACTTTATTTTTCAGAGCAGCTTTTTTAAAAATTGATTTTATTATTGTACAGGAAAAGCATACCAGGGCCTAAAGTATCCGCTAAAGCTTTCAGAGAGTGGCTCTGGATCTGTCTCTTCATTTTACTTAAGAAGCTATAGGAACAGAAATAACAAGTCCTTCACCTTTCTGCCACTGCATTTTGTTTCAGTCCAAACAGATCTAATGGGGGAAAATTTTTAAACATTTGGTCCTTGCACATTCTCTGAGACTGTGGGTAACTTCTCTTGATCCGAGACCACTGGTCAGCAGCAGCAGGATTCTACCACTCCCCAGGATTGTACTCCAGCTAAAGGTCTGGACACTCCACTGGGTTCACACACAGCTCTTGGAGCAAGTTCTGCTCCATCCATTTCCCCCGAGTGCAGAGCAGCTCCAGCCTGATCCCAGTGAGCACCAGTACCCCACACCTGGGCAGCCTGGGTGTCCCTGGGCTGTGGAAGCTGGGGGTCACCAGCCTGAACCTGCCCACAGGGACTGCAGGAGAAGGCTGTGTTCTGGTTGTGTTTGTCGAAGAAAATACACAGAAGATATTTACACGGTTCTTTCAGAGCTCCCTGACTCTGTCAAACTGAGGCTCTGCAGGCTCTGCCCCCCAGGCAAGGGAACCAGCCTGCTGGGGAAGGGAATCCAGTGCTTGGTGGGAGATCTTTTGTCATTTATGGCAAAAACATTCAGTTCCCTACATGGCAGGGCTTGGTACTTGCCTACGTAAATTTACATAACTGCAGCTGTGAAAGATCACTGGCACAGACAGATGGAAACACTTCCACAATATAAATTTGAATAACTTTTTAATTGCTTTGCAAGCATTGAAAAAATTATTTATATTGTGCAATTTGTTTCACACCTCACCAGATTACTGATATTAGAACAACATGCAGGCACCAGGGAAGCAGATGCTGATCAAAACCTGTGCTCAAAAGGGATGCCACAGTTCCAGCTTCTCATTCATGTTGAAAAAATCCTCCCCCAAGAGCTTCCCTAGTCAGGAAATGGTTCCATGCCCCTGGCCCTGCTGCAGTCCCTCCCTGTGAGTGACAAGTCCCAAGGAGCACCAGGGTCAAACCAAGCCTCTGATCCCTCTCCTTGGCCTTCCTCCTTACTTTGCTGCATGAATCGAGGCCAGTTTTTTGTCAGCACTGGGTAAATTAATCCTTTCATCTTTCCCAGCACATCAGGCCTCAGACAGCCCAGCCAGCTCCTCACACTCAGGGAACTACTCACATTCCAAGATCTGCTCTCTTCCCATAACACTTCTGCAGGAAGGGCAGACCGTGACGCAGTAAAGGTTTACCAAACCATCACTTTGTCTTTTTAGACCTGGAAAAGTTCCCTGATCTGTAAACTGACTCTACAGAAAAGGGGAGACTGACTGACAGACACACTGACAGAAACAACCACCAGTGCTGTAGTTTGGGCTTAAAAAAACCCTCCAAGTATAGGAAGATCAGCTTTGAATGAGCAGAGCGCTACAAAATGAGTCGATGTTTGCTCACAACTGGACACAGGATCATTCCAGATTATTAAGCTTTGCAAACATTTTGACAAATACGGTCTGAACTTTCAGTTTATGACTAAACCTAGAACCACACATTCATCTGTTCCTCCACAAAGCTCTGGGGCAGGGTTTGTAAATTCCTGTGGATTCTCAATTACAACCAAGGGCCACCAGTTGGACTTTCAGCATTGCTGTCAGTACCTCACCCCCAGCACGGTGTCAGATCTTTTCTCATGCTTTCCCAAACTAACCAAACAAAAAATAAAGATTTCCCCAGCTTCCCTAATGTGTCATTTTTATTTTTAATAGTGCTTAGAAAATATCCAAAGATTTAGAATGTTCATTGCAATCAGCAGAACCCCTAGGTGTCTTCAGATCTGCCAACTAAGGTGTACCTCTAAAACAAACACCATGAGATTCCCAGAACCTAGAATTTCATGCAGGAGTATTAAAACAAATGAGGAACAGCTACATTGCAAAATCCTGATTTCAGAGGGATTTTGAATGTGAGATATATGTGGGGAAAGGGGGAAACAGTTCCAGACTTAGGAAAACAAAAGCAAAGGAGCAGCCAGTGATGCATAGAGCTACAGCCCCCCCACGCCTCTCCCCCAGGGACAGGAAGAGAGGGCTCCGGGCTGTTCCGTGAGCACTTACTCCTCTCTGCCACTGCCCTCCTGGGTAATTTCCGCGTGATGCAGCTCTTTGAAGGCTGAGTTCCACTGCGTCAGTCAGCCCCTCTGGAAACCACAGCCCGGCAGAGGCAGCCTGGGCAGAAGGTCGCACACCACCGGGGCAGGAGAGACAGAGCTCAGGGCCATCAGACCTCTCAGACAATGCTCAGAAGACCCCAGGCCACCAGGACAGGTAGGTGGCTTCAGCCTCTGTCTGTTACAGCCTATTTAGATCTCCAGGAATGGACAGCCCAAAATCCAGCTGCCAAACCCTCCAGAGGCTGGGTGCAGCTTTTGGCAGCCCCCCTGGCTGTGGCAGTGGCCAGTGTCACTGGCCACAGCCCCTCGGGGCTGGCTGTGCTGGGTCCCCTGCCCACGAGGGACGGGGACCAGCTGGGCTGCCCCGCGCCTCAGCCCAGGCACCAGCAGCACTGCCTGCCCTCACCCAGACCCACTTCAACCCCTTCTCAGGACAGGAGACACCTGCACAGAGCCACCTGCAAGGACCAGACTGCTTTCTCCAACGTTTTAAACCACTGGAGTATCTGCAATCATTTTGCTTTACAAACTATGCCAATCTGGATACAATTTAACATATTAAACTACATGTGCAGTAGTTCTCTTATGTTGTATAAAATATTCTGTACAATATATGGAAATAGAAGTGCTGCAGTCTGATGCTACTCAACACAATAAATGTGTTGGTTCCAAGAAATTCAAAGGAAGAGCCTTTCCCACAGCCACTCTCTGTAGCAGACTGACACACTGTAGCAAACAAACAAAAACCCCTCAGTCTTTGAGGGGTATTTAGTTAAATTAGGATCAAAATGTTCTGCTTTCCTTTTCTACTGAAGCCTACAAAAAAATGAGCAAAATTATTTATTATCTGCTTCTTTCAAAAATGTGTTTTTCCTAAAGGCTTCATAAAAATACAAGTTCTCTGTTCAAGTAGGAATGGAGAGCAGTTTGCAAACCTTAGGGCTGATGAGGACCATTTGCTCACCCCTCTGACATATCTGTATATTGGCTGGACAGTGCATTCCCTCAGAGCTCCCAACGCATTTTTACACAACAAGGATGCTACAAATACTGCTTTTTTTTTTGATTGAGGCATAGCTTCAATCCTCCAAAGGTTATGATGTTTTAGTATTATTAACCAGATGCTTAAACAGATTCAAACCATTTTCTCTAGCATTTTGGCTGGAGGAGGGTGTTGAACCCAATACTGTCAGAAAAGCTGCTGTAGTGGAAATGCTGCTCAGAAGGCTCTATGCTTTCAGAAACAAATCCTAATACATTCCTAATTCTTCCAGCATGAGAACAAAGCTCTCCTGAATATTTGGGAAGCAGCATGAAGAGAGAGAAAAATATTTCTTCCTAACTGTATTTTTTTTTAGAATTAATCAAACAGAATTCTAAGAGAATAGCTACTGTTGCTGAGGAAAGGCCGATGTCATTGGTGTCCTCTTGGTTCTTTTGTAGGTCTGTGATACCTCCTGTCAGCAAAGCCAACTCACACAAGGAGTTTACAATGTCAAGCAACATTTCTGAATGCCATCTCTATGAAGAAATGGAACCTTTTACCTATTTTTACTACTTGATTTTTCTTATGGGAATTATTGGAAGCTGTTTCGCGCTGTGGGCATTCACACAGAAGGACCAGAAACAGAAGTGCATGAGCATCTACCTAATCAACCTCCTCACTGCAGATTTCCTGCTGACTTTGACACTGCCAGTGAAGATTATTGTTGACCTGGGAATTGCGTCCTGGAATCTGAGGATATTCCACTGCCAAGTCACAGCCTGCTTCATCTACCTGAACATGTATTTATCAATCATATTTTTGGGATTCGTGAGCATGGATCGCTGCCTCCAGCTGATGCACAGCTCGAAGATCTACCGCATCCAGGAGCCTGGCTTCGCCAAGACATTGTGCGCAGTGGTGTGGCTCATGCTTCTCCTCATAACGGTGCCCAACATGGCTATTCCCATCAAACACGTCGAGGAAAGACCCGGCATCGGATGCATCGATTTCAAAACAAAGCTTGGGAGAGACTGGCACGTGTTCACCAATTTCATCTGCACAGCAATATTCCTGAACTCCTCGGCGGCGATCCTGATTTCCAACTGCCTCGCGGCCCGGCAGCTGCAGCGGCACAAGGCCAGTGAGCGCAGCGGGCGCGCGCGGAAGGCGCTGGCACACGTCCTGCTGGTGACGGGTGCCTACCTGCTGTGCTTCGTGCCCTACCACGCCGTGCGCATCCCCTACACGCTGAGCCAGGGCAGCGCCAGCGCCAGCTGCCCCCTCCGACGGGCGCTCTTCAAAGCCAAGGAGTGCACCTTGCTGCTCGCCGTCTCAAACCTCTGCCTTGACCCCATTCTCTATTACCACCTCTCCAGGTCGTTCAGACTGAAATTCACGGAGACGTTCGCGGCCCCCAGGGAGACGAAGGCGCGCAGGGCCGCGGAGGCGGCGCAGCAGCCAGCGGCAGAGCTGCAGCCCTGCCTGTGAAACACGAGCAGAGCGTGCCCACCAACAGCTGCTGGGGGACTGCAGGGGTGGGCAGCGCTGCCGACAGTGCTCCTGAGGAGCCGTGAGCCCAGGCAGGAGGAGAACACCGCCAAGGAACACCTGTGGCTGTGTGACCCGCTCGCGCAGCGCCCCTGAGCGCGCAGCCCCAGGGATGCCTTCAGCAGCAGCTCAAAGCACGGTGCTCACCCACCCGGCATCAGCAACGGGGGCGAATACACGTTCACACTCAAATACACCTTAGGATTATTTATGGCAGACACCTGGACTCACCTTTACTAAGTTAAATATTGTGCATTTACTATATTAAAGGACTTGGTGCTATCAGGTGAAGAAATCAGTAAACAGCAGCTCTTCAGCTGCAAAGCTGATTTGACAAGATTAACCAAAAAGCATTTTAGAGGGCATTATTTACTCCAAAAAGGGATTTTAAACTGCACTGATTAAAAATTATTGTATCTGCTTACACCACACCCGCAGGCTTCATAAATAAATTTCTTCTTCTTGCCAAGTTCCACTGTCTCTCCTTGCTGCTGCCTCAATGAATATGAGAAAAGCTAACAGCATGTTTTGCAGAAAATTCAAGCGAATTGTAAAAGGAAGATACAAAGTGTAAGTATCCGTCATGTTCTCTTTGTTTGGTCTCTTTCCACATAAATTTATAAAACAGCAACTAAGTTCATTAATATTCCAATTTACAATTTCTCCCAAAACTTATGCATATGTAGAATAATCAATAATTGAAATTTAAAAATCAATTTGCACTGGCAAAACCCAGCTGCTTAGGTTATCTCCGCCTGCAAATCAAAATTATTTCAGAAACAAAACCAAATCAAGTTATATTTTTTCTAATCCTTGCAAAATGGACAAAATACGAATCATATTTTAAGCAAGCATTCAAAACAGCTCATTCAGTATTTTCATAACAATTCTCAGGCAACAAATCAGAACCCAAACTTTGTGAGGTAAGAAATTTAAAGAAAAGAAAACTGTATATATCACACCATACTTTCACCTGACACTCCCTGGACTGAAAGGATTTAAAAGGATAAAATGATATTGTTAAAAAGTTTTCATTGTTGTTTTAAAATAATAATAATAATTCTTAAGCAGGTACATTCCAGTTTGAGGTCTGTTCAATATTTGGGGCCTTTTCCCAGCGCAGTGGAAAACATGAGCAGCTGTGTGCACAAGGGCTGGGATCTGGAATGTTGCTCATGGAGCTTCCTCCAGCTGCCAGGAGCCCAGAGACCAGCACAGCAGCAGCCAGGAATCCAGGCTGGAGCAGCGTGGGGTGGCAGGAGGAGGAAGAGACACCAGCCTGCCCCATACAGTTCAGAGATATTTCTTTCACGTATTTTGGTGTTCATTCATCCGCCCAACTGCAGTACAAAATGTTCTGTTTAGCACGCTTTTGTTAGACCCTGGGTCGTGGTGGGTGGCTGGTGCCTGACCCCAGTGATCACTCACTTCTCTCCCTGGAAAGGCTCTGCTGTCCCCTCGGGCAGTGCCACGAGGGCAGAGCACTGCTCACGCACAGAGACAAGGGAAAGGGGTGGCACTGGGCACTCACCACGGGTAAGGGGAAGTGTTGGCACACTGCAGGGCCAGAGGAGGTCATAACTGGATGGGAAAATCAGTTCTGTCAGCCTGTCCCTCTTGGCTGACTTCTCACTGGTGACTGAGACCTTTCTGCCAAAGGAAGGGTTCACGCTCTCACAAGACTCCCCAGGCATCAGAGGAAAGATCTGAGACATGTAAAGCAAAGGTTTAAGGTAAGTGCAGCCTCCAGCTTCTGAAACCCAGCAGCTGCAGCCAGAGAGAGGATTTGTTCTTGCTTACAGCTATTTCTTAAACATCTGAGGTTTTTCAAAGACAGACAAAGCAAGGGCAGTCAGAGTAAGCCTGAGATTTGAGAGACATGTGCAAATTGTATCTCTGTGCACATCTCTGTGGTTATCAGACAAGTTTTAACCTAGAGATATTTAGTCCAGGGAAGTGCATTCTGATTCTGAGGAATCTCCTCCCTCCTCATGCTGCTGTGACACAGAAACCACAATGAGCTGTTCCAGGGACCGAGGGAAACAATGAGAAGGACAAAGTGGGGGTTGACAAGAGACACTGTAGGCAGGAATGGACGTGCTTGGAACCACCAGTATGAGAGACATCAGGCAGGAACAGAGTCCCAACATCCTGAAGTGATAGGTCAGGGCACAGGAGTCCATGAAGAACAAGGAGAAATCCAAAGGAAGAAACAGGAGATTCAAGAGTCATGCAAAACAGAAAGGCAAAAGAGGGGGAAACAGATTTGGAAACAGAGTCAAAGCATAAAACTATCACTTGAGAAGCAGATGGCAGCAGTGGGGTCCCCAGTGTCAAACAAGTGGAGAGCTCTGCACATTTATTTGTGCTTTGCTGTAACACAGAATGCTCACAGAATGGGGCCGGGGCAGGCTGGGGAGCAGGGACAGGAGTGTGAGTGTGCATGGGGACAGGCAGGGCAGCACAGAGGAGCAGCACTGCACACAGCAGGGATGCAGACTGGGGAGGCAACACACTGACAGAGACAGCGGGGCCTGGATGCCAACGGCTGTGGATGGAAGGAGAGGGTGATGCTGGGGCACAGAGGGACATTCAGTGGCAACAGCAACAGGCACCAAAGGCATCACAGGCACGCAGAGAATCAAAGGCAAACCTACTGGAAATTCCAAACTAAAATCTGCCTTAAAGTCACTCTTGCCTACATCATCAAAAATACCAGCAGTTCCTGAGTCAGTGTCCATACATTCCATAATAGCATGATCCTAATAATTGCCAGAGAAAAAACAAGTATCAACCATATTTTGCTGAACATCCATTTAACTGATCACAGGTAAATCCAAGGGCTCCAACTCTTTCAAAGCTGAGCCTTTCTGTTTGTCCCGAGTTACTCAGATCCCCAAGCAGCTGCCAGCTCAGTACATCTGCACCCAACCAGCAATATTTACAGCTATACACAGAAATGAAGCTAATGGATCCCTTTCAGCCTTCTCAAAGAGAAAAAGACAAGGAGACAGATTTAACCCCCCAATATCTCATACCTGAAATACTGCTGCTTCAGTGAAAATCCACATTTAACAAAGCAGAACTGCAAACATGGGAATTGCAAGAGGCGTCACCTCCAGTTTCACAGCACGATCCTTAGAACAGTGTCACCCACAGCTGCCCCGTGAGGGGAGCATGGTCTGGGAGCTGCAGTGGTGCACAGGTCCTCAAGAGATACTGAAGTGCACACATTGTAGGCATCGTGAGAGAAAACTTCATGCCGAGTGAATTCCGGGAAAAGCAGCACCAAATTCACAAACTCTGCCTTCTCAAGGTCCCTGCTTGGGTCAGCTGCACAAAAAAGAAAATTAAATAGTTAAATTGCAGTTTCAGCTTATACATATTTGGGTTTGAACTGTCCAAATTTCAAACTCCAGCACAATAATTTTCAAGACCTACTAAAAACATCTTGGGAATCTGCACAGGTTTCTCCTTGTCTCCAAAGAACATTCCCCATGTAACCTGCACGGCCCTGCTGCCCTGCCAGCTTCAGACATGGGACAGACCTCAGCGGGTTCCAGAGCATTCCACCTGCCCCAGCCAGGGACAGGGGCTCAGCTGTCAAGTACAATGTTCAAACACATCTGAAAATTCAGCTGAGGGAGGAAGAGGGCCAAGGACATTCCTTGTGTGAAGAAAAATTAACCTGAAGCTTTGAATTATAACGGGCCGCCCAACAGCTGGACTTTCCTCCCAAATTACTGAGGGCATTAGGAAAAGAGACGCCTTACCCCGCAGTACTGAGGACAGCAGCAGCAGGAGGAATGCTATCAGGTGCTCTCAGGCAGCTTTCCCAGACAAGACATGTCATGGAGCAGCCCTCGATGAACAAAGATCCTTTTTCAAGCCACTGCCTGTCAGCAAACAGCTTTCACTCTAACACCACAGGCCATTTCTGAGTCAGTCACTGAGAACCTGGAGATGTCAGAAACAGACAAGTGTTTGCTGTTAAGTATGCACAGAGTGCAAGCAATTTCCCCAAATCTTGCAGCGGTTAAACAGAAACAAACACATTTTCAGCCAATTTTCTTTTTGTGAGAAAAAACCCAATCAAAAAACACTGAAGGATCCTATAACAAGACAAGAAATTAAAAAAAAAAAAGTCCATATGAAAATAGAGTTGATAATCACAGAATCTGAAACACCTGCTACAGCAAACCAGGAACTTCAGCATCCAGGCACCCTATGAGTTGCTTCTACCTACTTTGGAATATTTGGAATTAGCTCATACTCACATAACAAGGGAGCTTGTGTATCAGAAACCTTAGCAGGACATTCTGAAAACAGGAAGACTGGAACCTGTCAATGAAGCTGAAGACAGAGATTCCTTTTCGTCTAGGACTTCAGATTCAGCACATTTCTGCACAGTTAAATAATAAAAAAGCACAATTAAAAAGCATGTCTCTATACACAAATGCACACAATACCCCCAGCATTTGCATCTGAGGCCACTCCACGTGTGACTTTCTTACCTCTGCATAAAGTCCAGACTCACCCTAGGATGGCAGGCTTTTCCTATTAACTAGTTTGGTTAGTTCTAAGGTGTTTTATGTAATCATTTTGGCTTACTGATTGGAAAGCAACTTCCAGGACCACCGTGAATACAAAAGGAGACTTCTTTTGTCTGTGTAAATCACAGATGGAGCACTGACCAGGGCAAGGCCCCCTGTTTGGGTGGAGGTTTGGGTGCAGCGAGGCAGGAGCAGTGCAGTGACTCCCTTCCCCTCAGCTGCTTGTGGTGAGAGCAGACAAGGCAGAGAAGCTTCTGAAAGCAAAAGCCTTTCTGCACGTGTGGGAGTGCTGTCCCCTGTGTGTGTCCCACACCAGGGTGAGCAGACAGCACACATTCCTTTGCTGGGGACCTTTCCTGGGAATTCAGTGCCCAGCAGAACCCCGTGAGGCAGCAGCTGTGGCAGTGCCAGGGACACACACAGGGACACCCTGCCCTGCCCAGCCCCACTGCAGGCAGAGCTGCTGCTGCTGCAGCGCACGTGCAGATGTGCTGATGCTCCCAGATGTGGCAGCTCAGGCAAGCTGGAGTGGGATTTTCTGCCACAGCAGACACCAGTTCACATCAGAGATGGCACCACAGCATCCTGCTTCTGCAGGAGCTCATTTCCCCAGGAAACAAAGGTATTCTACAGAATGCAAGACTTAAACTTACACTCTAATTTTGCCTCAGATTGGATCTTGGCTCTGGAGCCCTGCTGGAGCCCCCCAGCACTGACAGCCCTGCTCCACCAGACCCACACCCCTCTGCAAGGGACTCCAGCTCCTCTGGCATCCCCTCAGTTGGACAAGCAGCTCATAAAAGTGAAACAGACATAAGTCAGCTAACACACACCTTCCTGAGCTAGGCTGCAATTTCTTGCTTTAAATACAAGGCTTTTTCATGCTTAACTTTTTTAGAGTTTTTAGGCTGTAAATTGATGACAAAGATCCTCAGTTCTCCAAATGTCAAACTCACTCCTTTTGCAATGAGATTAAAGTGAGGCTTCCTTGGAAATATCTTACTCTTTGGCAAATTGTCACACTGTGCTGAAGTGGAACTTACTCCTGCCTCTATTTCCACTTGCCTCTCCTCCAGGAGCCTGGCCACAGCCATGGCCCTGTGTTTCCCAGACCTCCTACAGCTCACAGCCCCCTCACAGAGCAGCATCACCACGGCCTCATCATTTGGGGCTACCTGTGCAGGGCAGGACAGAGAAACCAGCTCACCCACGCAGCCCACGAGCTGATCTCTGAGCAAACAGCCTGCAGCTCTGCAGGAGGAAAAGCCAAATGAGCTGTGGTTTGGGCTTCCGATGCACACATTGGCTGTCACTTGCACACATTGGCTGTCACTTGCACACATTGGCTGTCACTTGCAGTATTTTCACACGAAATATAAGCTAGAAGACAAAGAGAGAGAGTTTTCATGTCCCCAGTTTTCATATTGCTGATACTCAAACCAAAATTTTACCTTGTGATAAAGTTGCTTCACAAAAGCAGTGAAGGATAATCTGCTGTGTGAGCAAGAGGAGCAGGGTACCCACAGAGCCTCCAGCCCTCTCACCACACGGGATTTACTCGCTCATTCTTCCAGACCTCCTCTGTCTGTTTCCAGACTGTGACTTGCATCACACTGACGCATTACAGTAAACAAAACAAAACACCCCCCAGTCTCTAAAAGTATTATCTGTCAGATAGCCAAGGTTGAAAAAGCTCCATTTTATTTCTGACACTTTTAAGAAACACCATGTGTTTTAGAATCCTGTATATACAGAGCAGTAATGGGCTGTAATGTGCTTATATCCAGTACTTTTTCCTCGTGTGCTCCTGAGCTGGCTCTGCTGATCTCACTTGTCCCTCCCAAGCTGGCCACCATCTCTGAAGACTTCAAAACACCAACCTGCAACTTAAAGAGATGTGATTTTCTTTCTTTCCCCAAGATCAATGGAAGCTACACAGAGCAGTGACCACCACGAGGGCTGGAGCCAAGCACAGCACCCTCAGCAAGTGAACCTTTCCCTCAGAGGGACTGGGAATTACAGACCCAAGAACATGGAGGTTCCTGCCTCACAGGCAGCTTCCCTCCTCAGAAAAACAGAACAGAGTTTGTCTGAGCAAGGCTGCTGTGCACACACACACAACTAGGGCAGGGGGGTGGAGGGAGGAGGGGAAATGCTTTTCTCTTACCCAAATAAAGCCACATGGTGACATCACCACTGCTGTGGTGAGATGCAGTCGGCTACCAACAGAACCAGGGATGCTATAGATTTCTGAAGACAATGCAGAACACCCAAAAGACTCTGCTCTCCACTGATGTAGACTTTTGTTGGGCAAGTTGGCACCACCAGAGCCATTCCCACTGGGCTCTTGGAGCACAGGGCCCTGGCAGCAGCTGAGGCAAGAGAAGCTGAAGGCTCTGACCATCAAATAGGTTATTTCGCTTTTGACTGGAAATAATAAATGTGGAGCCACACAGCTTCCTGTCTCACAAAGGCTGTACCTCAGGGCTTCCTCCCTTCCAGCACCACATCTACTCACACACACCCAGAATGCATCAGCCTCTCAGAAGAATCAGGCTCTGGATTTGTCTTACCTGGGGTCTTGCCTCTGCAGCTGGTCCGGCCTGGACAAGCGCAGACCCCGCACCAGAGGGGCTCCAGCTGCTCCCCAAAGAGCAGCAGCAAGGCCACAAGAAAAGCAAGCTTGGAGCTGTGTGTTCCTCTTAAGGTCACCATCAGTTATTTAAGTCACAAAATAAATTTTTTCATTCCAGAGAGATTTTGTACTTTAACTCCTTTAGATGAGCAGGAAGCTGGTGTTGGATTTCCCCAAACAGTTAAGGATGAAAACACCCAGACAGGTAACTGAGCAATCTGAGCAACCACAGCAATGCTAACTGCATTATTTAACTTTTACAAGACTGCTCAGAACAGGCTGTGTTTTCTCAGTGCTTGGGGAAACAGACTGATTCTGCAGATATTATTTTGCTCATCTTGTCTCTCTTTCCTGTCAAGCAGCCCAACAGACTCAGATTTGGGTCTCTCACGTGGTTACAAATGTTAAATTGAAGCTCTGTTACTCCAAGACCCGTCAGAGCTCCTTTCCCACAGTGGGGTGGGGAGTTTTGTTTGTCTGTTTCATTTCCATAAAAGTGATCTCAGAAAGACAAATATCAACTCTCTGCATTTGTCACAAGCCCCATCCGTGAGAACCACATTCAAAACAGGACTTTTTCACTCTAAAGTGAAAAACATCTCTTGGCATCGTAAGAATTCAGATGGACTTCAAAGACAGCATCAGAAACAAGACTAAATTAAAGTACAGAGCCCTAAGCCTTAAAAGCAGAGACCTAAGTGCACAAATATCCATGGAGTTCCAGGATTCTACATAATGATTTCAAGAAATTCAACATCAGTCCTTAAAAAAAAAATCAGTCACATCACATTCACTACTGCACACTGGCTAGAGAATCCTGCTACCAAGCTGCATTTCCAGGCATCCCCCCACTGCTGAGGTGTATTTTAAGCTATACTTAACCAGGCTGTATTTTGCTACACAGGAGACTGACAAGTTCAAGAGTTTCACCAACCATTCTAGACATCTTAAAATGGATTACAGAGCCGAAAAAGCCATTCTTTCTCAGTTGCCTTCCATGGGGGTACCTGTGACAGACTATGACAGATAATAAAATACATGTAGTTCAAATGTTAGGTGAAATTTTAGTGGGTTTAAGCCCTAGGAAAATGACAGGTGATCTCACCAAGGAGTTGTTACAGACATGAGAAAGCCACTATTGTATTCTCCAGATCAGCCTTCTGAGGACTCTGTTCCTGCCCAAATCAGCTCCTGCCCTCACAGGGACTCCTTGCCCAGCTGGGGCTGCAGATGAGTCACGGGTGTTCCAAGTCTGGACTGGTGTAATAAAATTTATTCCAACTGAAAACTGTACAATAGCAATACAGGCTGTTTACTGGATTTACACCTTCACAATAATCACCACTGTGAAAATCATTCTGTAGCTGTGCACAAGAGATTATTTGAATCAAGGAAATGTCACATGGAAAATACTTGTGGCCAGAAATAAGGTCAGTAGTTTTCTCTGCAATCCCACCTAAAAAGAAAGTGAATTTACTGCTTTATGACACAGAATAGGTTTCTAGATTTTGAGGCCGCCTACCCAGGCAAATCTCCTGAGGAACCCACACAGGGCAAAGAGAACCAGAAGTGAGAGGCCCTTTCATTGTTCAGTGCACATGGCCACGATCACCAAGCAGCAACCCTGTCACTGTACTCATTGTGATGTTACATCTTCATGGGCCATCAGACCTTCCCACCAAAACCGTCCAACAGCTGCTATTATTATTTGAAACTTCATGAACAGAGAGCTGAGCTCTGTCAGCTACGCTGAGTGCTGGGTTTGGGTTGCAGGCAGCCTGGTGGGAGCCCCGTGCCTGCATGGAAACCTCCCACACAAGAGCCAGCTGGGAGGGAATCACAGGATCATTCAGGCTGGAAAAGGCTTTTAAGATCATCAAGTCAAACCATTAAGACAGCACTGCCAAGCCCACCACTAAAACACGTGTGATCCATGATAAAGGCTCAAACCAAGATACGAAAACTGGAAAAACGTACAGGAAATAGGTTCCAAACATGCTTCAGTTGGGCTTACATCAAAACACAGGCAGCGGACAGCTGTCCCTCAAAGAACATTTTTAGCAACAACAACGTCAGTAGGCAGATGTCCTGGCTGTGGACATCCTATTCACAAAACAAAAATCCGTACAGGCTTACATGAGCTGCCGGCTGAAAACAGCGTACACAGCCTCGTGACTTACGGCCTCTTCTGCCAGGGAAAAGCAGAAGTTTGCTAAGGGGAAGGAAACAGGAGACAAAAAAGAAGACAAAGAGCACCGCGGGTGGTGACATCCCCGCAGCGCCGGAGCGCGGCGAGCGGCCGACATCCAGCGGCCGTGGGGCGGCTGGGCAGCCCCGGCAGCTCCGCACCCCGCCCGGGGCTCCGCACCCCGCCCGGGGCTCCGCATCCCGCCCGGGGCTCGGCAATGCCCTCCCCTCATCCCCCGGGGCAGGGCAGGGCTCCCAGGTGCTCACCACAGCCTGCCCAGCAGGTGACACCCGAACCTGCGCTGGTAAGGTGGATGTGTGGGTTCTCTGACCATGGCAGGAGGATGGAACTGGACGGTATTTAAGGTCCCTTCCAACCCAAACCATTCCCTGTGGCTTTGGAAGTTCAAATGTCAAAATGCACGGGCACCATCCATCAAGCACTCCGCACCAGTTTCAGAAGTTGAGCTTGAGCCAAGCAACAACTAAGTCTTGAAAATTCCAGAGGTGGTTAAGAAGCTGCACATAATTTGGCAGTTTAATTTCTTTTCAGCTCCAGATCTGGTAAGGTAAAGCTAAAACTTTCAAAGCTCAGTTTTCTTCTCTCAGAAAAAAGTCAGCACCTTCTCTGCTTCTGCTCTCACTCAAATCTCCTGTGCCTGCTGTGCAAACACAGGCACACTGCTCTCACATCCAACAGTGCTTTATTCCCACTTGGCATTCTTCACCTCACAGTACACTGTGGTGCCATTAGAAGATGTCCTGCAAATCAAATGGACAGACCTGCATAAAAACGTCTGGTGCCCTGAACTGGGGAGCCCAGCTCTAAGGGGCCAAAGCAGCATGTTTTCAAGGCAACCTAACCTCAGCTCACAAAATACCATAAGAGAAATCATGGCAGACAACCCTCATTAAGAATAGAATAATGACTTCCAGAAGTTTCCCTGCCAACACTGCCTTTTGAAACACAAAGAGAGAACATTACTACAATTATATCTGGAAGTCACAAGAACTTTGGAACACAGACAGAGAGAAGGAAAAAAAAAAGATACAAATACATGTGCAACAGCACAAAATAATTTGGCTCCAAAAGCAAATAAAAACAAAAAGCCAGCACCCAAATGATAAAGCCTATCACACCCTACCTGCTCAAAACCACAGCACATCCGTGTGCTAAAGCCCTGATGTCACCCAGGCACTGGGTTAAGAACTTTCAGAAACTTCCCCTGCCTGCTGTGACAGCTCTCCTTCCTCAGTTTCTCTCTGATTACCGTAAAAGTGTATTGGGAACACAAAGACAACTCTGGCAAGTGTTTCACTCCACCCCACCTGCTCTGAGCTCACACAATGGTTTGCTGGCACGTCTGTCTCTCTGGAAATGTCATCCCCCCAGCAGGACATTCTGCTTGTTTCTGCAAAGCCACTGAAGCCCTGACTGACCGTGGCAATTCAGCAGGTCCCTGCAGAGGGTCCTGAGCTACCACCATCACTGGCTGAGAGCACACGGGTGGAGTCACAAAACAGACCCACTTATATTTTCCACTTTCAAATTTTACCCCAACGGTATATTTTTAAAGTCAGATATTTCTTTTCTCCAAACGCCTTCCAAGGAAATTCAGGAGTTTGATGTTATACATAGACCCAGTGCCATTATCATCTGCACTACACACACACTAAAAAAAAAAAAGAACTTAAAAATGCCAAGGATTTCTGATTAAATTTTTCTTTGATCTCTGGAAATGGGTTTATGTGCAGGGGCAAAATATAAAAAACTCCAAGAGTATGTATTGTTAGAATATTTTTCTCTACTAAATAACCTAGTAATTTAAACTCAAAGCTTTTCTATCAAATACACACAGATTATGAATTGAGAGGAGATTGCAGCCATTGTCTCCTGGTTATCCTTACTCTGATTTGCCCAGAAGATCTTATGATAAAGCATCTCCATGGAATTGCTGGAATCTGATCTGTCAAAACAGTGCAAGTCCAACACTTCCAAGGTGTGCAGAACCTGGCTGATGGTCACCCCTGGAGATGGGCGTGAGAGAGAAGCAGGGGAAAAAAGGAAAAAAGGTTTACCCAGGAAGACATTCACATGGCAATCTACTGCTGGGATTAATGGTGGTGCAACAGAATTATACTCATTATACTGCTCAAGGAAGAACAGATGTAAACCCTAAATCTCCAGTGTTTGGAATTGTCTTACCTGCAGTCAAACGACCACCACACCTCCACAGAGCTGTCCTCTTCTCAGGTGCTGGAGTGGTGGGCACATTCCTCTACCAGAGTTACAGTAAGCAAGCATGAGAACTTTTCCCCTTTCTACCCATTATTTATGCCATATCCTCTCCCCATGCTGCATCTCTAGGACAATACAAACACAAGGTACTTTGGAAAAACAAGAATAGACACTGGGTTACAAACAAGTCTAAATAAAATTAACAGCAGCAGTCTACAAATGAGATTATGTTTAAGTGTGCTACGGATGAGAACAGGCAAACCACGTGTCTTTTGTCCCTAAGAAATTCTCAAGTCAAACAATAGATAATTCGAACGCTGCGGCTGAAACAGACAATAGAGAGAATATACGGACAATAGCAATAAAGCAGTCTGGTACTGACCTACACTGTCTCATATTAATTATTTTCATGCATCCAGCTGTGCTTGCCAAAGGCAAGGACCAACAAGCCTGATAAACAGGCAATAGCTTAAAAAAACCCCAAACCAAATCAGTAAATCCTTTTTGCACAGCCTTGTTTCATTTTAATTCCAGGTTTGCTTTAAAACCTCCATAGTTAACTGGACTCAGTCTTTAAGCGCAGATGATATAAAATTCTTGAAGCACCTGCAGAGTGTGCGCATGCAGTTAACAAACCAGCAGGTTGATGTGGTTCAGAAAAGCCCAGACGCTGTGTTTGCTGAAGTCGCGGCAGCCGCAGACCCCGGCACTCGCCCTGGCCGCGCTCCCGGGCCGCCGTGCCCCGCCTCGGCCCCCGTGAGGAGCGGGGCAGAGCCCAGCTGCAGCAGGACTCGGGACGCAGGAGCCGTGTGCTCCTGAGCCTCAGCGTGGGCCGGCTCTTCTGTCAAGCTGTAAGAGAAAACGTATTTGTGTATATTTGAAACCTGGACTGAACAGTTTGCCTCGGCATCCTACAGGCTGCAGCCAAAACAGCAGTGTACATAACAGACACAGTGCCCCTGCCAGAGAACACCCTGCCAGGGAAAGCAAGGGCAAGCAAGTGCCCAAATGCAAGTGGACACTGAGGAGGGGCCTCCTGGTTTGGCAGGGTGCTGTACAGTACCCGGGCATTACCTTAAGAAACAGCAAAAAAGAAATACACCCAGATGGAAAAAAGAAAAACCAAATCCCAAAACCAAGAAAACAAAACAACAACCAAAATATACAAGAGAGCAGCTCAGCATTAGTGGCTTTAGAAGAAAACCTGCAAAAATAAACCGTCTGGAAGCTTCCTTTATGGAGGGCAGATTGTCAGAGAGAGCAGCCAAGCTCATCGTCTGAACCCCCAGCTCACCCACTCCCCGGGGGCTGGGACGAGCAGAGCACTCATCAAATTACAGAGATCTGTCATCCTAAACCCTCGCTATCGAGTGACAGGGGATGCACTGAAACACCTGCAGAGCTCTACAGAAGGGCACAGGGAAGAGCAGCCTTTGCAGCATCCCCCAGCCGAGGCTGGCCGGGCGCCGGGGCTCTCCTGCCCCCGGGGCTCTCCTGCCCCCGGGCTGCTGCGGCGCTCAGGAGCCGGGCACCGCCTCCCGGCAGCCGCGTCCCCGCAGCCCGTGTGCCACCATGCCAGCGCAGCAGAAGAAGCTGATCTTCTGCACGGCCGGGGTGCTGAGCCTGGCCTGCGCGCTGGGCACGGCGGCGGCCGTGGGCACGCAGCTCTGGGTGCGGGGCACGACCCTGTGCAGCACCGGAGCGCTGCTCGTCAACGCCAGCGGCCCCGAGCTGCACAAGTTCATCGGCGACATCCAGTACGGGCTCTTCTCCGGGCAGCGTGTGCGGCAGTGCGGGCTCGGGGGGAGAGCCCTGCAGTTCTCATGTGAGTACCGAGGGCGTTCGGGCTGCCTGACCCGGTGCTGCCGGCGGGACAGGGCTGCCCCTCGCTCGGACACCGCGCCCCGCAGCGCGGGACGCGCCGCAGCACCGCTGCCCTTGGCGTGCTCTGATCTTCAGGGTCAATTACCTGTTTATGATACTGATACAGCCTGGCTAATGTTTTCAGGAATCTATTACTGCGGTTACACAGATAGCCACACTCAAAGAGATTTATACTCTTTCTTTAAAAAGAATATTGGAGGGTTTAATTAATCTCTGTCATCTTCCTCTGTGTGCCAGCATTACAACATTACCTCTGTGCTGTCAAGAAGAATGAACTAAACCAGCAAGACCTCAGGAAAGAGCTGGGGCACTGGCTGCTACTGAGAAACAAAGCAGCCCAAAAGTTTGCAATCTTTGGCACTGATTGGAAGAAGGACTGGGGGAGGCAGTCTGGGGAATGCTGGCTGACTTGGTACCTGACACACAGAATGTCAAAGTATCAGTAGTGGCTTCACTTTACATTCATAACCTATTAATCTTCAAGGATAAGAAGATCAATAACAGAATTATGAAGTGAGACCCATTTGCATCCAGCAGCAGGTGGAACAGGCAGCAAAAGCCAGTTGCTGTGTGTACAGCACCTCCCCTGAAGTTGCTGGAGCACACAGATCATAATCATTCTGCTACCACAGCACGTGCAAATTGCTCACACTCGTGATTTAATGCAAGGGAAGGTTGCCAGACCAGGTACCAGAAATTTTTTACTATATAACATTTCCCAAAAATAGTAAACCTAGCTAATTTGATATAGTATTAGTATTTGCTCTCCCTAAATTCCATCACTAGTCTGTTTATACCACTGAAGTTCCCTGCTGATTGCTTTGTGTGCCACCCCAGTGTGCAGTTATTGCACTGTGCCTGTATTTTCAGAGAGGTCTATGCAATTCCAAGGATTTTGTTTACTCCTGTAGGTGAGCCAGGGCTGGTCCAGCTGCCAGCAGCTCTGGGACTGACACTCAGGTTCAGTCAGTGACAGCTGTGAGGGGTCAGGAGCATTCACCTCAGAGAGCACTGAGAACAAGGTGCTGATCCTGTTCCCTGGGGCTGCAGCAGCCCCCTCCCCTCCCCTCAGTACCTTGGAAGCTCAGCAGGAGCATTCCTGAAAGCAGGACAAACTTATAAAAACCACAGCCATAGCTTAATGCACTCACTGCACTTCAGCATGCCTGAGGAGAACAGGCACAGAAAATAGGCTAAATGATTTAGTTCTGTGCTTGTTCCCATTAAGTGCTCCCCTCTGACCACTACATCTCTTTTAATTGTAATACGAATTTGCTCTGCCAGCAAACCCAGTTCAGCTGGGGAAAACTTCTGCTCCATTTGTTCCCACTCATTCCCATCAGTTTCTAGGTCAGTGGTTCATTTTCTAAAGGTCTCTGCCATGCACAGCACACATGGGTTCATTCAGGACCATGAAGGAATGTTTTACTTTCAATACAACATTGCTTCTAGAATTAATTTTTCCTGATACATCACATATAAAATGTTAATGACAGAACCAGCTATAGATGCAGGTGCCCAGGGGAGGATTCAATACCATGCCATAATTTGTTTTTTTAAAACAAACCATACAAAATTGTATTATTAAATACAGAGTTTTGCATGTTTTCCCAAAGCATCAGATAGTGTCACAGGAGCTAATGCTGTTCCTTGCAGGAATCCTGCAGAGGGGAAGCATTGGAAGGGGCTCTGAGGTGTCCCTGGAGCCTTCCCTTCCTCAGGCTGAGCACCCCCAGCTCTCCCAGCCTGGCTCCATGGCCCCCTCAGCAGCTCCACGCTGTTTTGATATTGGGGTCCCCAGGGCTGGGGGCAGCTCTGCAGGTGGAGTCCCACCTGAGCAGGGCAGAGGGGCAGAATCCCCCCTCCCCTGCTGCTCACACTGTGGATCAGCCCAGGGCAGGGGAGGCTCCCCCCCCAGCACCCCTCCTGCTCCTCAGGCAGCTCCCAGCACATCCCCAGCAGCCTGGGATTGTGTTAGTGCTGGGACTGCCCTGGTCCACACGCAGCACCCTGCACTTGGCCTTGTTGAACTTCATGGGTTCTGCAGACACTGGTTTCATTAATTTCCCTTCCATTTAGTCAGAGATAAATGGACTGGATACCCCATCACCTGCTGCTCTGTGCTTCTGCACGGAGCTGCAGAGCAGTTTGTTGGTACAGACTTTGCAAGGAGGAGTAACTGATGTGAGGCTGCTTTGCTCTCCACACATTGCAGCCACAGCAAAGCAGCACCAGGCACTATTACCTCACTTTAGTCATGCCCCCATAGACCAGGAGCAGTGAAGTCTATGTCACAGTTCCTTCCAAAACACCCCCAAACAAACAGGATTTTTAAAAAATCATTCTCTCTTGCTCTCTGAATGACTATCTCTGTATCCTAGACAAACAGGACCACAATTTGAAACAGTAGCTTAAAAACTGCATAAAAATATTTAGAATAAATTATTCCTGAATTTGTGCATCCACAATCACAGCATAATTTCCTTTCCCACATCACAACCCTTTGTGGGCCTCATGAACATGAATGAAAAAAAGTCTAAAGAAAGATTTATTGTCCCAGTCCCAGAGAAGAGTGGATGGCCAAGCCTCCAGCCAAAGGAGATCAGCTCTGTAACACTGGCACTGGAAGTGACCTTGGTGACACCTTGTGCCAGGCCTGCCTCCTCAAACACAGCTTTTCCCCAAAAGATGCTGTTCACATTAAGGACCAAATAGCACCCTCAGGAAGGGGAGGAGAGGCTTTCCCTGTAGCTAGTATCTCTGCCTCCTGGCCAGCCTATGCTTCTGAGTTTCGCA
The DNA here is from genome assembly GCA_013399945.1 of Ploceus nigricollis. Taxonomy (NCBI): domain Eukaryota; kingdom Metazoa; phylum Chordata; class Aves; order Passeriformes; family Ploceidae; genus Ploceus; species Ploceus nigricollis. Next base: position 352,775 of record VXBC01008924.1, on the reverse strand, counting down.
GACTTTTTCTGCCTCCAAACATCCATGAAAAAACACTTCTAGTGAATCATTTCATCTGGTTGCATTTAGAAGAGCAGGATCCAAACAATTATCACAAACAAGCAAGAACCCCCAGCCTGACACCAGAGACAGCTTTGCCTAAAGTGTATAATAATGTTGTGTTTGTTTTCAGTTTTTCCGGACTTGCTCAGAATTATCCCTGCCAGCATCCACGTTAGTGTCATTCTCTTCTGTACAGTACTGATTGTCTTTGCCCTGGTGGGAGCAGGGTTCTTCATGTTCAACGCTTTTGGCAGCCCCTACGAGACGCTGCACGGCCCCGTGGGGCTGTACCTGTGGAGCTTCATCTCCTGTGAGTACCCCAGGCTGGGCTGAGGCTGGCACTGCTCACCCTCACCCACCCCTCAGCACAGGAGAGTGGCTTAAACTCTGCCTGTCCTGGCTCTAAATTGGAAAGCAAGCCAGGCAGGAAGGTGGGTGACTCTGCCACATCAAAACTGTGAAATCACGTGTTTTCCAAATTGAAGCTGAGAGACAGACTGGGGAAATCCTGCATGAGGGTGGGTGGCAGGATGGGAATGGGCAGGCAGCTGCGGGAAACCATGGCAGAAGGGCCCCAGGAGCCCAGAGCTGGGGTGGCATCACTGACACCCCACTCACAGTCAGAACCAGGAACCACACCTAAGTAGGAAATGGGGGAAAAAACAACCAAAATATGCCAGTGATGCAGCTGATTCCAGAACAGGAGGGTTCCAGACAATGTGAGCGAGGTCACCACTTAGAGCAGCACAGCCTTGCCAAGGACAGGAGAGCTGAGCAGCCAGGGGCCAGAGCAGCTCGTGGTCTCTGAGAAGAAGCACTGCCATGCAGGGATAACAACCACACACCTGTTCCCTGGGCTGCTGGCTTGGCTGACAAGCAGATTTACCCTGACTTTACAAGGTATTACACATTACAGCCATAACTGAACAAAGGACTTCAGTACATGTTCACGTTCAGGCACGCAGAGAGCTCCGTTATGCTCAACGGGACAACGAGCAACTTAAAGCTGAACATGAACACAGACACTTCAGTAGCTCAGGGCACTAAAGCAGCCATGCTAAATATTCCTGGTCCTGAGCCAAATTCAATTAGAAAATCTTACCCATTCCAATAGCCATTGGCTCAGATCCCAGAAATAAGCCCTGTTAGAGCTCTGTGGCCATACAAACATTCTCCGTGGGGTTTTTGGCTGCAGCATACATCATGCAGCACGACTGAGGGAGTGCTGAAGTGATGAGCCTCTCCCCCTCCCTTTCAGGTTCCTGTGGTTGCCTCATCATGATTCTCTTCTCCTCAGAGGTGAAGATCCACCACCTTTCAGAGAAAATTGCTAATTTCAAAGAGGGAACTTTTACATTCAAGACTCACAGTGAGCAGTTTGCGAATTCCTTCTGGACCATCCTGGTTTGCTCCCTGGTGCACTTCCTCAATGCCCTGCTAATCCGATTCGCTGGATTTGAATTTCCCTTTTCAAAATCAAAAGATTCAGGGACAGTCACAGGAGCAGTTGACCTGATGTATTAAAATGATGGGGTTTAAGAACATTTCAAGCAAAGAAATTTGTCACAATTACATCAACAATCACCAGATGTACCAACTTGTGAATGACTACTCTAGAGAAGGTAAAAAAAGGGAAGTTCCAAATAAGTTTCAATATGGTGTAAGCAGTGAACAAAAGAAGATGTGCTGTATCGTAGTGTCTGGATGGAAAAGCCCTTTTTCTTGAGGTAAGGCCTTATTAAGACATTTCTTCCTGTAAACTGTTTAAAAAGTGGCTGGTATGAAGAAAAATAGAAATCTCAGTGGTGTTGCACTGCATCTGGAAAGGCCAATCAATGGGTTGCAGTAGAAGCACACACTCACCAGCAGCAGCTCTGCCCTTCAGCCCTGGGGAAGGCAAGGATGCAACACCATGTCAGAGCAGCAGGGCCCGAGGACACCCAGCAAGGGACAGGACAACGCCCAGGCTCTGCCCCAACACCCCTCAGCCTCCAGCTCAGGTGCACAGAGGGCACAACCCAAACACCTGCACTTTGATCTGGCTTCACATGTATGGCAACAGCATTCTTTCTCTCCGTGAAACTCTCTGGGTTTTTTCCTTTTAACGAACCAAACTGCTCCAAACCCAAAGCCCTGGGAGCCCTTGTTTCCCCAGCAGATGCTGCAGCTCGGTGACAAAGCTGACACAGCACAGCAGATGCAGGGGAGATGCCACGTGCTCCTGCTTGCCTGAGGGAGGCAGCCAGGCTTGGCCGTGCCGAACAAACCCTCTGCAGCTCATCAGGCAAAGGGCATTTCCCAGGGCAGAGCCATGGGAGTGAGCCCAGGTACCTTCACCTTCCACTGCCCCCTCCAGAGAGCGGCCCTGCAAGTTCTCATCAAGCAACACCAATAAACCCCATCAGCACCCCGGTGAAGGGCAGCAGTAACACAGCAGACAGGCTCCTGTGCAGGCTGCAGCTCAGCAGGGCTGAGGAACAAACACAGGAGGGTCTGGCGTGGGAAGCCAGAGCAGACAGACGCATCAGCCCTCACCCCCGGACATACCCAAGTCAGCTGAAGCAAGAGATGCTGCCCCAGGCAGAGCATCACACCACCAAGCACTGCCTCTGTGGGGTTACCTGCGTGCCTTGGAGATGAGCAACTCCTCACAGGACACAGAAACAGCCCCCAGAGCAAACATGGCTGGAGAGCCCCTGCCCATTTATCTGCAGGGGCTGTGCCCAGCTGGAGTGAGGAGCAATCCCAGCCAGCTGTGGGTGAGGAGCAATCCCTGCAGCCTCCACCCAGTGCCCGGGCACAGGTCAGACCCAGGTACCAGCTGTCACAGCCCTCTGTGCTCCAGGATCTACAAGGCCTTACTGACTTTGATGTAATTTTTTGTATTTTTACTGTGAAAGGCAAAACACTGCCGGGTTGTTGCAAAGGTTTGTCAGCTGTATCCTTTCCCCAGGCAGCTCTGCCTCCACATCTCCCTGGATTTCATCAGTGTGGAAGGGCTTCTGCAAGTCAGCACAACTCCCAGCTTTTTTCATCATTTTCTTCATAATCTATATGCATATTCCTCCCAATGTTAATGTATGTTCTTAAAGCATAATTTGTATTGCATCTCATGGTATTGTTTACTACACAGCAAACCCAAACACATTCCTTTACTGTGCAGACAGGNGTTCCTGCTCCATGCTGGAGAATGCCCCCGCTCCTGCCGCACACCCCCAGCAGCCGCAGTCCCCCCGAGCAGAGCAGCCGCCGCTGCCGCCGTTCCCCCGCTCCTGCGGCATTAAACATTAAACATTANTGATGTAATTTTTTGTATTTTTACTGTGAAAGGCAAAACACTGCCGGGTTGTTGCAAAGGTTTGTCAGCTGTATCCTTTCCCCAGGCAGCTCTGCCTCCACATCTCCCTGGATTTCATCAGTGTGGAAGGGCTTCTGCAAGTCAGCACAACTCCCAGCTTTTTTCATCATTTTCTTCATAATCTATATGCATATTCCTCCCAATGTTAATGTATGTTCTTAAAGCATAATTTGTATTGCATCTCATGGTATTGTTTACTACACAGCAAACCCAAACACATTCCTTTACTGTGCAGACAGGAGCAGCCCCAGCCTGGGCTCTGGGAGTCCTCACAGAGGTCACTGTGCCCAAAGCCCGGCCTGACCACCCCCACATCCCACCCTGCACCTGAGCACAGCCCAGCTATTCCTAAGGCAAACAATAACTTCTTATCAGCAAAATAAAATTAAGACAATGTGTGTGGGTTTGGCGGGCTGGAAGAGCACATATGGTCTGCCTAGTGCAAACTGTGAGGGAGCCCCAGCATGGACCTGAGGGAACCGCAGGAAGGAGCCCGGGGGAGCCCCAGCACGGNCATTAAACATTAAACATTAAACATCGATGCTGCCGGCCCAGCGAGCCGAGCAGCGCTGCGCGGGCTCTCCTGGCAGCCCCATCGCGGTGCGACGGGCGGGGAGGTCTGAGCAGCGAGAGTCTCTGAGCAGCGAGGGTCTCTGAGCAGCGAGGGTCAGGGAGCGGCTCCGCAGCAGCTCCGGGCCCCGAGCTGCCATGGGTGACCGCGGGGCTGGGCACGCTGCGCCCACACCGCTGGAGGAGATCGCCAGCAGAATCTCTGACCTCAGCAAATGGAGAGAAATCTTTAGTTTCCGTGGGTAAGATTTTTATTCTGCTTCTTTAACACAGTTTTAATTCCAGGTAGTTATTTAATGTAATTTCTCAAGTTATGTTTTATTACAAAACTTATGTGACAATGAAAAAAGGTCCGCGTGTACTCATTAACGTAAGTGCTACAGGTCTTACTCTTCCTTTGTTCTGGGCTTCCCTCCTGGCTGGGCTCCAGTTTCTCCACATGATAGTAATACCTCTGTTGGGTGTTTTCATTTGTACTTTATTTTATGTTTTCAGCTTGGAAACCAACAGCATGACTCAGCAGGTAACTGCTTTTCCAAAGGTAATATTTTCTGTTTGTCTGGTGAGTTTTGGGCTGTCCTTAGTTGGCACACTGAGGAGGTCACACGTCCATACCTGCAGCCCAGGTATCTATGGAGACTCATTTCTCACGCTGCTTCTTTGAGAAACAGACTTCAGATATTTTGGAGTCAAAGGGGCTGACCAGCCCTACACTTGATTAACCTTTCCATCAAAAACTAATGGTTTTCACGATGAGTTTTAGAAAACAAACTAAGATCTCTAAAATGTAAGTATTTGGAAAGCCTGCTGTGCCCTTAGGTTGGGAGACACTGAAGGGAATTCCCTGTAATTGAGACAAACACAGCACTGTTACCTGCTCCAGTCATCAGCTCGCAGGGACGTGTGGGAATGTCTGAAAACAGCTGGAAGCCAAGGGCACCCAGGTTCCAGGGCAGCACGTGCCCCCAGCCCCTGCCAGCCCAGGCGCTGTGCCCGCCCCGGGAGCACCGGGTACGTTCGGCGGGGGAGCAGCAGCCCCGGGTGATGCTCTGTCTGCTCCTCTCCCTGCAGCAAGGACGGAGCAGTGCTGGCCATGGACCACCCGCAGCCGGGGAGTCCCCAGGGTCACAGCCCCCCTGCACGGTCCCGCAGCCCCTCCTCCTCCCTCAGGGCATGGGCGGCCGCCCCATCTCCCCGGACACGGCAATGGTGAGCTGCCTGCTGAATTAAGTATGAGCTGTAATTGAATCTCCTGAAGGGAAAGAGACTGGGGAGCCTTTCTGGTGCTCTGACTGCAGGCTTCAACCTGCTGTCAGCTGAACAGGCTGTGGAACGGGGACGGACTATTTAGGAGACTCCTAACAAGCATGGCTGGAATGCAACCTTAAAGCTGATACACAATAATTCTCAGGAGAGAACCAGTCAAATGACAACAGGACACGTTTCCCTGCATTTCAGGGCTTCCCTGACAAACAGCCTCAGGACAGGAGGCAGGATCATGGAATCTTAGAATTGTTTGGCTTGGAAAGGGCCTTTAACATCATCAGTGAGGGACTTCAGCTCCTACTGAGTGCCTGGCCCCAAAAGTGGGCAATGGCAGGATGGGCCCCACTGCAATCTTCCCCAAAATGTGCACTGTACCCAAATATAAGTTATTGCACACTAGAACCAAGCTTCACCAGAGTGGCTGAGTGCTGTGTGAAGCCCCTGCACTGAGCTCAAACATCACCTTTGCTCTGAAGCTGTGAGGCCTGGCTCTAGGCAGATGGTGTGCGGCTGCTCTGGCCGAGAGCCCTGATGTGACAGACCCCTCATGCCGGGACGAGAGCTCTGAGCCTGCCCCTCTGCCTCCTCCTCCACAGAGGCTGCAGAAGCTGCTCTTCAGGAGCACGGCCCCCCTCTTCAGCTGCGAGTGGGCAGCAGCACACTTCAGGTTCCACCCGCCGCACTCCGATCTGGCCTACGCGCTGCAGGCAGGAAANCACACCTGTACCCTGCACACCTGCTCAGGAGAGATGCAGCAGGTTGCAAAAAGCCTGTATCTTTTCTGAGAATTATACTTACCTAATTATTCCTGCTCCACCTAGACATCCAACAAGTGAAGTCACCTCGACTGTCACTTTCTGAGATGGAGGTTTTCTTCTTCCTTATTTACCATCACAACATTGCACCCAAGAAAGCAGAAGGCCAAGATACACACTCGAATTTAAATCCCCCCACCTTGTCCGGAGGCTGAAACGCTGGCTACAGCCACGGGTGCCACTCCCTGCATTCCAGAGCTCACGAAGGGAGCACAGCCCTGGGGGGGTCAGCACGGTGGGGAGCAGGCACAGGCACTCCTGTGCGCAGCCTCACATCAGCCTGGGCTGCCCCAGCGCCTCTGTCCCTTTGCTGCAAGGCTGGAGGGGACAAAAACAAACCGTGGGGCTTCCCAGCACAGAGGGTCCCTGGAGCTGGGTGCTGTTCCCTGGGACAGAGGGAGGACAGGCACCCACCCACAGGGTCCCTGCCCCCAGCACATGGCCAGGGCTTCTCTGCAGCTTCTTCTCCATAAGGGCTTCTCGGTGTCCCCCTGGCCAGGGACTGCTGGGAATGACAAGTGCTCCTTCAGACTCCTCAGATGGCAGGGGCTGTTTTTCTGTTCCTAGGGAGGAACAGGAGCCATTCTGGCGGCTGTGCAAGCACACATCATCACATACCTGCTCTTCACAAGAGAGACAGAATGTACTCACCTGCAAAGGTAAGTTGCTGGGCCTCATGGGACACATGAAAATTATTTCCATGCATTGTTTGGTCAGTGCCAGCCTCTGGGTTCAGGCAAACCAGATCCAGCTTCAGGTGTGCAGATACAGGTGGGGATATGCACTGGGAGAGAAGCCTTGGCTGACCCCTTGGCAAGGCTTCTTCCTACCAAATCCTCTGATTTCGGGACAGTGGCCTGTGCCCCCCACCTCTGTGGTGTCACAGTCACAGCCCCTGTTTCCCCCTGGCACAGGCTGTGCCGGGTCGGGCGGTGGGAGCAGGGGCAGGCACTGGCCACGGCCCTGGCAGAGACCCTGTGGGCAGCAGGAGGAGGTGGCAGAGCTGTCGTGTGCCTCGTCACTGCCCCTATCACCATGATGCCATGTGAAGGCTACAGAGCCAACAGCTTCACAGAGGGAGTGAGTATGGAACCATCTTCCGCCAACGGGATTTTCCTTAAAAATACTTTTGGCCTGAAACATAGAATCTCCTACACCTGCTCCCCCACTTACGTTGCACTACAAACAGGGATCACCCCAGACCCAGGTCTTGCTGCAGCCCGTGACACATCCACCTCCCCTTCACCAAAGCCCATCTTCCTTCTCCTGCCAACACAAAGCTGCTGCCCTGAATCCCTGCACAGAACCAGAGCCCACAGCTGGGGAAGGGGCAGAGCAAACCTTTGCATTGTTCTTTCACTTGACTAATGGAACCGTAGGATTCAAAAGCTCAGCTTTTTGGTAAAATTCATGTCTCCTTTACACCCCCCCACGGTGCCCATGCCCAACAGATCCGGCTGTTCGAGTTCTCGGAGAAAGCTGCTGCTCAGGGGTTCATCTCTGACCACATAGACTCTGTAAGTGGGGATAACTGCTTTATCCAGGTTATTTTCTTGCTGAATTACATCTTATTTCCCATTCAAATTGGGCATTTTGGACACAGCAGTGTCAACATCATCAGGACGTTCACACAGTTAATGTACATGTAGTTCATGGATCATTTCCAGCCTTTCCTATGGGAAGGGATCCTGCTCCCATGTAAACGCCTGTGACTTAACCCATTATTCCAGCTCTCTCAGCCCACAAACACTGGGTAAACAGGGCAGCATTTTGTACATCATTCAAGGATGTGATTCCTTGCAACCTCAGCAAAAATATGGGAAAAATTGTACAAAACCCGTTTAGCCAATAACTGGAAGCTTCTTCTTTCTTTTTTTTACCTGATCCTATTCAACAAAATTAGTTACAAAATCTTCCTGGAAAAACACCTTACTCATCTAACTCAACACACTCACCTAGGGCTGTATTTAAGCAGAGGAATTGTTTTAATTAAATGTGATTTACTTGCCATAATTCCTCCCCTGTGATGCCTTATTTCTTTTTTCAGTTCAAAGGTGAAGGAAGCCATGGAGTGATCCTATTTTTATACAGTTTACTTTTCTCTAGGACACTTGAAAGGTATATTTTGCTTTTTGAACATTTTCCTGTAGTTTGGTTACATCTCCTGAAAAGCCTTTTCCTTTCCTCCCGTTTCTCTTGGTCAGGCAGGGAGGCACAGTGCTGCCTCTGGCACAGGCCCAGTGCTGCCCTGATGATCTGTGCTTGGCCACACAGGGTACAAGAGGATTTGGGTGACACAGCTCCTCTGTTGAACATCCGTTCTGGAAATGTCACCTGTACAGAGGTAGGATCTACCAAATGTCTCAAGCATGTTTTCTGGTTTTATTATTCCCACATCTGATTTAGGAAAAAATTATCACTTGTTAATTAATCCAAAAAAAAAAGAAGCATAAGTTCATAAAAAAATATTTTGCAATTTTAATCATGACTGTGCACTTAAAAAACATGATGATGATGATGATGATAGTAACAATAATTTTTAAAATGCCACTGGCAGCCTAGCATTCCTCTACTTGTGACAGACGTGACAGAGCTGGGAGCAGGGCATCACCTGCAGGGGCGTTTGCTCCGTGCCCGCAGGGTGTGACTGGGCTGTTTCCCCGCAGGCCGTGCTCAGCCTGCTCCTGACAGGACGGGCGAGCCCGCGGCAGCTCGGCGGCAGCCGGGAGCCGGAGCCCGGCGCTACGGACGGGCACGGCGAGGCCCCGTGGCAGCGGGGCCCCGTGGGCTTCC
>VXBC01008924.1:310105-343911 GCA_013399945.1 Ploceus nigricollis | reverse complement strand
GCGCTGGGGGCGGGCCCCGCTGGAGCGGCAGGTGAGCCCCGGGGCAGCCCCACGGCCAGCGGGACCCTCGGCACAGCCCGGGCTCCTGGCCAGCGTCCCCCTGCCCAGGTGAGCCCCGCGCTGCGGACGCCCCGGCTGCCCGTGTGGCTGTGCAGCGCCTCGGGCAGGCACGGCGTGCTCTTCGGCACCGACAGCCGGCTGCTCTCCGACTGGAAATCCGAGAGAATTTTCCACCTGTACTTCTACAGTGGGCAGCAGGAGCAGACCCAAACTGCCCACCTGACAATAGGTACCGACCCAGACTTACCAGGGACTGAGGTATGGGCATTGTCGCGGGCGGTGAGGGAAGACAAGCACACAACCAATATGTGAAGCCATTCCCCAACAGGCACCACAGAAAATTCGTTCCTGCATTAAATACTCAACACAAAGTTTAAACACATCAGGAAGCTGGCCTGTTTCATGATTATTTCAAAATTTATAATAACATTCTCTCCAGCTGCTGTGATGTTACCCCACCCAGCCCTCAAGCCCCGCGCAGCTGCTCACTCACTCCCCCACCCGCAGGATCAGGGAGGGAGTTGGAAGGGTAGAAGCTAAAGAACTTGTGGGTTGAGATAGAGACAGGGTAATAAGAAAAGCAAAAGCCACACACACAAGCCAAGGAAAAGAAAGAATGAATTCACTTCCTCCATAGGCAGGCAGGTGCTGCAGGGCCCCATCACACACAACAGGGACTTGGGAAGACGAACACCATACTCAAAAGTCCTTTCTCTTCCTTCCCCCCACTTCACATACTGAGCATGATGTCTTATGGTCTGGAATACCCCTTGGATCATTTTGGGTCCTCTGTCCTGGCTGTGTCTGCTCCCAGCCTGCCATGCACTCCCAACTTCCTCACCAGCAGGGCAGTAGGAGGAAGCAAAAAGGCCTTGGCTGTGCTGGCACTGCCCAGCAATAACAAAATCACCTCTGTATAATCAACTCAGTGTTCAGCACAAATCCAAAACACAGCTCCATACCAGACGCTGGGAAGGCAATGAATTCTATCCCAGACAAAACCTGCACACCAACGCAGCGAGGCTGGCACGCAGCAGGGCCACCTGCCTGGCTGGCTGAGGCTGAAGTGTGTCTTCCTGCTCAGCACCAGCTGCCACCGTGGCCCTTGTGCTCCCCACCAAGTTTCATATCCCCCCAGGAGGGATAAACTGCTCCTGTAGCAACACTTGGGTTGAACCAGGTTTTGTGCTGGAGGTGCAATGTTCTTTTTCTCTGCTGCTGTGCAACACTTACCTCCCTCGCTGGGTGCCTCCTTCCTTGCTCTCCTTTCACTGCAGCATTTCAAGCGAAGTCAGAACCTTGAAACTAAAGGGTAAATCTGCAGGGAAGCAAAGTGATTTGAGATCAACCGTCATGATACCTGGTGCGACCACAGATACTATCTGAGCATCTGCTCAGAAAAGCAGTATGCAAACACCCCGTGCAGGGAGCCCAGAGCTGCACTGAGAGCACCGGAATTTCCCGGGGGAGCCCACGGTGCAGGGCAGTCCCCAGCCCGGAGGCCCTGCTCACCCTCCCCCTGCTCCCTGGGGCAGAACGGCAGCACATCTACGCCAATATGGCTGCAGAAGCTTCTGCTTTTAGCCGTCTCTGAAGCCTTTTTGAGTGGGGTTGGGTTTGTAAGATTTTTTTTAGACATTTATTTTTCATTTCCTCTTCAGACACTCATTCGCATCACTGGGAAGAGGCTCAAAGAGAAGGCCCCTGCAGCCCAGGGAAGAGGCGCCCAGCCCTGGAGATGGCAATCAGGACCAAGTGGGCAGGCGCGACCGTCAGCTGGAACGGGACAGACCCCTTCTTCTGAGGAGTGAGCAGCATGGACCCCTGCTCCTGAAGGGTACTGGCATCTCCCGCACACTACCAACTGCACTGTCACTGCAGTCTGGAGGACAAAAAGCTCTCTCCCCAATCAAAAAGCCTTTGGTGTACTGAAGGGACACCCTGTCCATAAGGCATCACACCCACTGCAAAAGCATGCACTGCAGGAACAGCGACTTGCAACCCCATCCCACTGCATGCCTTTTCCAGGTGGTAGGATGCAGGTTCTCCTGCTCCCCACGACAGCTGGCAGGAAAAGGAAAGAGTCAAGCCCTGGCACAGCTGCCCATGGCAGTGGTGGAGTCTCCATCCCTGGAGGGACTGAAAAGCTGTGCAGATGTGGGATTTGGGAACATGGTTTAGTGGTGGCCTTGGCAGTGCTGGGGTAATGGTTGGACTTGTTGGGTCTTAGAGGGCTTTTCCAACCCAAACTGCTCTGGGGCTCTGTGATTCAGTGATTTTACTGCCTTTGCCAAATCCTGGCACCCTGGATTCGCCTGACAAGCATGGGCAGGGCACATTGCTTCTAGCTCACAGAAACCACTGTCCACTTCCTTTTTCATTGTCATTACTCCAAAACGACCTGTAAGTCACACTCTTAGTGTGTTGCTAACGACAGCTGAGAACAATAAACATTCTGCGAGTGATCCAGAGACTTGGTTCAGGTTTATTGAATTTTACAAAAAATAAAAAGAAGCCGCGACACTCAGCCAGAGATGATGCTGGGCCGGGAGGAGGAGATGCTGGGTACAGCTGATGTGAGGTCTGCGGCCCCACTGCGGAGCCGCGGCTCAGCCCCAGCGCTGCAGGCCCCGGGCACCCACAGCTCCCGCGACACCGGGACAGGGCCCAGGGCTGCGGGGGATGCACGGTCCCGCTGAGGGCGGGCGGTCCCGCTAGCACGGCACGGTCCCGGTGAGGTCTCGGTGAGGGGACACGGTCCCGGTGAGGGGCACGGTCCCGCTGTGGGGCACGCTCCCGGTGAGGGGCTGGCAGGACACGGTCCCGGTGAAGGGACACGGTCCCGGTGAAAGGACACGGTCCCGGTGAAGGGCTGGCAGGACACGGTCCTGCTGAGTGGGCACGCTCCCGCTGAGTGGGCACGGTCCCGCTGAGGGGACACGGTCCCGGTGAAAGGACACGGTCCCGGTGAAGGGACACGGTCCCGGTGAAGGGACACGGTCCCGGTGAAAGGACACGGTCCCACTGAGTGGGCACGCTCCCGCTGAGGGGACACGGTCCCGATGAGGGGACGCGGTCCCGATGAGGGGACACGGTCCCGATGAGGGGCTAGCAGGGCACGGTCCCGCTGAGGGGACGCGGTCCCGNGGACCGGCGGGGCTTCTCCGCCGCCTCCCCCTCCTCCTCCTCTTCCTCCCCCGCAGCAGCAGCAACAGCAGCAGCAGCAGGAGCTGACCTCGCTCTTCGAGTGTCCCATCTGCTTCGACTATGTCCTACCGCCCATCCTGCAGTGCCAGGCCGGGCACCTGGTGTGCAAGCAATGCCGGCAGCAGCTGAGCCTCTGTCCCACCTGCCGGGGCTCCCTCACCCCCAACATCAGGAACCTGGCCATGGAGAAGGTGGCCTCGGCTGTCCTCTTCCCGTGCAAGGTAAGGATGAGGGGCTGGGCAGGGGGACGGGCGGGCCGCCCGGACCAGCCCCAATCTCGGTCCCCCTGCGAAAAACCCCCAGCCATCACCCCCATCCCTGCACCCCTGGAGAAAACCCCCAGCCATCACCCCCACATCCATATCCCCAGACCACCCCCCACATCCCCCTGCAGAGGACACCCACCCAGCACCCCAGTTGTTGAAACTAGAATCCTCTGTTCTTTTTAAAGAAAAGAAATATCCAAGCCAGGACCTCTCCAGCTGATCTGGACTGATCAGATCTAACTGCAACAGCAGATCTAACAACAACTCAGCCATACAGCCCATTTTATCTAAGTGCTTGCGTTAGGAAAAAACAACCACAAAAGACAAGAAGAATCCATTTTAAGTGGAAACAAAAACTAAGTAAAGCTCAGCTTGAATCCAGGGCTCCATACAAGTAATGTAAAATTTGCAATGAGCATGAGAGCTCTGGTTGATGACCTGTGTTTCCAGCTGACAGGTGGGAGCAGCGCATACTAGTGCTGGTGCTTTTCCTGACGGCTTGTGTTTGGTCTCTTTCCAGTATGCCACAACAGGCTGCTCCCTGACACTCCACCACACAGAAAAGCCAAAACATGAAGCCATCTGTGAGTACCGTCCCTACTCCTGCCCGTGCCCTGGTACCTCCTGTGACTGGGAGGGGTCCTTGGAAGCCGTGATGTCCCACCTCATGCATGCCCACAAAAGCATTACCACCCTTCAGGGAGAAGACATCATTTTCCTTGCCACAGACATTAACCTGCCAGGGGCAGTGGACTGGGTGATGATGCAGTCGTGCTTTGGCCACCACTTCATGCTGGTGCTGAAGAAACAGGAGAAGTGTGAAGGTCACCAGCAGTTTTTTGCCACCGTGCTGCTCATTGGCACCCGCAAGCAGGCAGAGAACTTTCAGTACAGACTGGAGCTGCACGGCAGCTGCCACCGGCTGACCTGGGAGGCCTCTCCCTGCTCCATCCACGACGGCGTGAACGTGGCCATCCGCAACAGCAACTGCCTCATTTTTGATACAGCTACTGCACACCTTTTTGCTGACAACGGAAACCTCGGCATCAACGTGACAATTTCCATGTGCTGCCCGTGATGCATTGCTAGCGAGACTCGAGCTGTCTGGATGTAGTGCTTCACTGGGGTTTGGTTTTGGTTCCCATTTTTTATGCTGTTCAACTATGTCATCTTGTATGCTAAGGTTTCTGACTAGCCAACAGTTGTAACTTTGGGCAGAAGAGGAACAAGAGCGTGCTGTAAGTAACGTGAGCAGGACAAGGTCTTTTAAAATTCTTGGGTGCCTTAGGAAGATTACACATACACAGTTACCTTTTATAATTTAATTATATTTTATGTAAAGAGTGCTTCCATTGGATATGTGGCTTAAGAGGCTCCTGTTTGGAGCCCACCTAAAAGCCCTTTCATCAGCAGTACAGACTCCCTCTGATGCTGGTGAGCTTTAATAAAAGGCTTTAGTATCACAAGAGGGTTTGGTTTGGAAGAGACTATCATCTGTTCCAATCCTCCTGCCATGGGCAGGGACACCTTCCACTGTCCCAGGTGCTCCAAGCCCCATTGTCCAGCCTGCCCTTGGGCACTGCCAGGGATCCAGGGGCAGCCACAGCTGCTCTGGGCACCCTGTGCCAGGGCCTGCCCACCCTCCCTCACGTGCTAGAAGGGAACAGTTCCTTCCCAATATCCCATCTCACCCTATCCACTGGCAGTGGGAAGCCAGTCCCCCTTGTCCTGTCACTCCAGGCCCTTGTCCAAAGTCCCTCTCCAGTTCTCTTGTAGCACCTTTAGGCCCTGGAAGGGACTCTAAGTTCTCATTATTTGCCCTTAGTGAAGCCACGTTGGCTACCACCAATCACCTCCTTATTTTCCATGTGCCTTAGCATAGTTTCCAGAAGGATCTGCTCCAAGCTCTTTCCAGGCACTGACATGAGACCTGACCACCTGTAGTTCTCTGGATCTCCCTTATTCCTTTCTAAAAAAAGAGGGTTATGTTTCCCCTTTCGGAGTCAGTGGGAACTCCTCTGGACTGCCACAACTTCTCAAACATGATGGATGATAGTGGCCAAGCCACTTCCTCCACCTCTGAACCCACGGGTGCATTTCGTCAGGTCCCATGGACTTGTGCACCTTCAGGTCCCTTCAGCCTCCTCGACCCCAGTCCTCTCCTGCTGCAGGCAGTTCTTTGTTCTCCCACGCTCTGCCTTTGCCTCCTGCCACTTGGGCAGAATGGCTGGAGCAGCTTGCCACGACGCCTGAGTCAGAAACATGGCTGAGTACCTCAGCTCTCCCCACGTCCCAGGGAACTGGTGCTCCTGTTTCCTTCCACAGAGGGTCCACATTCTCCCAAGTCTTCCTTTTATCACCAGTGTACGTATAGAGGTTGCTTTGCTTGTTGCCCTTGATGCCCCTGGCCAGATTTAATTCTTGCAGGCTTTAGCATTCCTAACCTGATCCCTGGCTCCTCACAATCCTCCCTGGATGCCTGTCCTTTCTTACTAGGTGAGAAAGGAAGGAACCAAGCAACCTCTCACAGGAGAAGCTGTGGGGGGAACAGTAGGTACTTCAGCAATGTTTCTCCATTCCCTGCTACCTTATGGAAGGGAAGGGCACTGGGTCAGCTGTGGTGGTGGCTTCAACAGGAAAAAGGAGAGAAGGGGCTGTGGTATGGCATGGTACATTACACCATGTGTACTGCATGGAGTTGCTGGCTCCTGTCTGCTCTAGGGGGATTGGGCCAGGTACAGGTGCAAGCAGGAGGCACAGGTCTCACAGGCTGCAGATGGCTGGAGCCAGTGACACAAGGCTGTCCACGTGCAGCTGCCCTGGGACACACTCTACTATTGATTATTGTAAAAGATTCATAATATAGCAAGAGCTTTATGGCCAGTGTCTTGTCATTTGGTATTTAAGTTTTGTTGCCATATTTCTTTTATTTTGCAATAAATATTTTGCAAAACCTGCACTGAGGAGCTGTGCTAACACACGAGCGCGCGGCAGCTGCTCCGCGGTTACGCTGTGTGCTCTGCCATGCCGGATCAGCTGGGATCCCCTGGCATGGGCTGGCTCTCCTTGGAGGGGTCCTTGCCCCTGCCACCTCCCAGCCACCGTGCTGTCACCACAACTGACTCTGCCTGCAGCTCCCACCTCTGCCATGGGAACGTTCAGCAAACACCAGCTCCCCATCCGGCTGTGCCACATCTCGTCCGTGCGCCGTTTGGAGGAGGCAGCGAGCCACGAGCTGACACTGCCAGGAGAAGCCTCACAGTGGTGGAAAATGGCAGGGAAAGAGACGGGTGAGGCTTGGTGTGAATAAATACAATACAAAAGGAGGAAAACCAGTCCTGACAGTGTTCCTCCTGGGAGAGCTCTGGAGTTATGTCCAAGGCCTAAGCAGCCGTCACCAGCACCTGGCAGCAGCCCTCAGAAAAGTGCACAAGAACAAGTTTGGCCTCAGTGAAGGGAAGCTCAGTCTGGCTGCAAGAACTTGGAAGTAACCATGGAAAAAACCTCCCAAGGAGTTACTCTCTAGGCACTGAATACCAACAATTAAAGACTCTGCATCTGGTCTCACTTACACTGTGCTGGCAGAACTCTGGCAGCATCAGCCTGGTGAACTAATTGCCTCCTGCATAAGCAGGATCCAAGTCAAGCCATGGTTCCAACACCTGTTACCACCTGTGCTTTCATCAGGATTCATCAAGCAATAATTCCTAAGGATTTGATTAATTTTTCTGTAATTCAGCAAAACTTGTAGTGGAAGGTAATTTTCTTACTGACAATTGGGACATAAGAGGATTTTTGCATAAAGCAAAACTCCAAAGTGTGTCTTTCAATATAGCAGGATTAATTAATTACTCCAGTGTTACCTATAATCCACATTAGATAAGTTAACACACACTGTAATTAGGTCTGTCCACACCACTCAGTTCTGAAGGAGTGGCAAACTCTTGTTAGATTTCACCTCAAAAAAAACCCAAACAAAATGAACCCATCACCTTGTGTCTTTTCTGACTGAAACTGAGTTTAGGATAAGGAATATCTCAGCTTGCACTGCCAAGAAGGAAGGTGTTTCCAGTTCAGGTCATTGAGTAGACAGGTGACATTCATTTCAAGATTCCCTCAGGTTTCAGGTTTTCTTCCCAAGGCAGCTGATATGACTTGCCAAGTAAAAGTGTGACAGTTCCACAAGACATTCAGAAGAGGTTATTAAGGCCTGCCTGGTTCTCTGAACAGAACTGACCACTCTCAAACCCCCAGCCTTGGGGCATCTGGACAGAGATGTCCAGACAGATGCAGAGATGCAGACAGACCTGCATGCCAGGCAGACCCCCAGCCAGGCTGCAGCACCTGCCAGGTGCCCTGCAGACCCTTGGCTGGTCTCCAGCCCACCAGGAGCATCTGCTGTGGTTCTAGAGTTCTCCCTAAAATTATTTCCACTTCAAACACAAATTAAAATGCACCTGTCCAGGGACTGATGAGTTTAGAGCGAACACAGCTCACCTCGAGGGGCCTGCCCCTGGCCGTGCCTCGCCGGCCCTCTGCTGTCGGGACAGGCGCTCCCAAGGGCTGTGGCCATCGCAGAGAGCCACGGAAGTGATCTCGCAGTGCTATGGGGAGTTCTCGGCACCGACACCAGGTGGGCCACCGATAGCACTGGCTGCACCTCAACATGCTCTTTCCGTCTGAAAAATAAGTGAAACTGACTCCTCTGTTGTGGAACTCACGTGCTAGTAAGACACTGCGAATTCTTACCGACAGCACAGGTAAAGTGGCACACACCTGCTCTCCCGAGGGGAATCCAAACCTGGCTGGGTTTGCGCAAGACAGTTTTCTCTCTTTTATTCTCCGAGCTGTATGTGCTGATTCCTTGGAGAGGTTCGACAGCGCCAACTCCTACGGGAGAGCTCAGGAAGCTGTGTGACAAGCGTGTGACACAGGTGTAAGGAATCCTCGGGCAGGTGTTCCGGGTGCAGACAGGTCGTGTCCGAACAGGCAGTCACGTCGGGTATGGGGACGCGAGTCACCCTCAGTCCAGCTCCCAGCGGAGCCCAGCGGAGGGGCCGACGATGGAGCGGGCGGGCTCCGCTGGCCCCCGCCCCCCGAGGAGGCCACAGGCCACCCGGCAGAGCCGCGGTGCGGGACAGCCCCGGCCAGCCCGCAGCCGACCCCCACGGGCCTGCCCACCCTCCTGGCCTACAGACCCGAGTCCTCGCAGGCAAACGTATACCACGAGGTCAGTTGGGGTGGACGCTCCCCGCTGCTTCATTCACACGGTTCCATGTAGAAAACATGGAACCAACGCCCTTTGCCGAGCCCGCAAAAGAGCGCCTTCATGACAGGTTTTTCTTCTGGCGAGGTTGTTGAAACAGCCTGGGCAGCAAGAGGCTGTGCAGCCTCTCCCCACTGCTGCACCCTCTGTTGAGAATTTCCCAGTAGAATATTTTGTCTAAATCAGACACAAAATGTATATAAATAGGTACAGCCACATACAAGCAGGGCACAGAGTTCCCCATAACCCTTAGCAGAGCAAAGTCACCAAAGAGTTAATTCGAGGCACGAGGTGGGGAGCAAGGGAATTTTGTTTCAGGATATCCAGTACCCATCCTCAAAACACACCCTGCTGCCAACCTGGTTTGCATCTGGTCAGATGTGACCAGCTCTGTATCACCAAGTCTGCTGGTGCTTCCTCAGAAACTCCCACAACTGGAGTTGTTCTCTCTGTAATGCATTCAAATCTTCAGCTACAGTGTTCTGTGCTCTCGGCTTCCCTGGGAAGGAGCAGAGCTCACAAATACCAGTCATTCCCTTTGTTTGGGGGCATTTATTGATTTATTTACAACACATCTGCTTTTCTTTTTGGTGGTTTCCTGAACCTAATGTTTTGAGTTAAATTGTTCCAAGATATCCCGGACATGGATCTGTCGTGGGTGCCCTGAGGTGCTTTGTCACATCTGTTGCATTTTCACCGTGCTAACCGGGGATCTGGGGGTTGGTACCCCATGTCCCTCCTCCCCGCTCTCCGCACCATCGCTGCAGGCAGAGGAGGATGCTGAGCCAACGTGCGAGTACTGTGGCAACCTGCTGAGGCCGTTCCCCTTCTCCGAGGATGTGGCTCTCTCCGAGGAGCAGGAAGACGTAAGCTGGCGGGAGGGACGCACAGGGTTTTGCCGTGGAACGGCCGTGCTCACGCCTCCGCTCTCTCGCCTTCTAGAGATTCTGCTGCGAGCGCAGCCGAGAGCTCTATGAGTTCATCATGAAGGAGAGGAAGAGGCTCGAGGATGCCAGCAGCCTTTCCAGAGCTGTCAGCAGCCATGAATCCCTCGGCTCTGAAGCCAACCTGCTGCTGTCAAAGGAGCAAGACAACCAGAGGTACTGGGAGAACTGGGAGTCAGGTCTGTGTAGTGAACAACAGGGAGCTCTGAGGGTAAAAGGAGCATTAAGAAACTGCAGAGAGAGGGATGAAAGAAGAAAAACCTTTGCTTTATGCACCAGAAGTTCTGATTCTCTCTGGTCCCTCCTGGCTCCTCTATTGCCAGGCTGCACAAGGAGGTGGCGAGGCACGTGCTGAATGAAATGTTAATTCCAGTGCTGACAGATGAACTATCTAGAGACATGTAGAGCCAAAAAATCCCACAGCTGTGGGAAGGGACAGTATTTGGGTGTAGCTTCTACCTCTGGCACTGAAACAAAGCTGGTGTTTGTATTTCTGTTTTGATCCATAACCCGTGTTTGGATTAGTTTCTAGAGTCACACACAAGAACTCCGCAAGTTCTCAGGCTGTTTAGCAGGAGACCCAAAGCTTGTGCAAGAGTTTAAGCCTCCAGAGAAAGTCTAAGCCACAGGGAAAAGGAAAACTAAACCAGTACACCTGAGTTGGTCTCCTCAAAAATCCTTTGCAGCCTGAGGGTGCAAGTGCCTCCTGCTATGTACAGAGCACACACCAAACCACTGTCAGATTCATAGGAAGCTACACAAGAATAGTGAAAATATTCTTGGAGATGAGCTGTTTTCTTGATCTTGTGGGCACCTGTCCTTCTCTTTCATATAAAATCCTGATCCAAACCCCATTACAATATTCAGCTCTCCTGCCAGCAGAGCTGATGCTACTGCAGTGGCAGTCTGTTCTCTGGAATCTGTGTGGGCACAATTCCTTTCTGCTGAGGTATGAGTATTTTGGTGACACTACTGCCTGTTACTTGGAATTGTGAGCAGAGAGAAAAACAGATTCAGAAATTGTGTTCCTAAAGCAGGGATATCCACTACTTGCAGCTTTCTAAACATGATACATGAGGTGTCAACAACACTTCTATTTTCCAGGCAGCAGAAGAGAAACCTGGCTAGAGAGTTGGCTGACCAGTCTTTAAGGCCGAGTGCCACTAAAGGTGAGCTGGTATTTCCTTATGGATTTGTCCATTTATCTCAACAATGCATTCAGTGGAATTGCTGGTTTCTAACTGGAGGAATTTATACAGCAGCATGTTTGTTCATTGTCAGGTATGCAATCTCATTAAATTAGATACAGATACAGCCATATTAAATCATCCCCTTTGCACAGAGTTTGTCATGATTTTCAGTAGCAATCTGTGACGTTTCCAGCTGAGATGCACAGAACCTGACCTGAGAGGACAAGTTGGCACAGCCAAGCCCTTAGGAAGTAGGAACTGCCAGAATGAGGCTCACCCATGTTTTGCCTGATCAGGTGGATATTCCACCAATTCCTAGCCCAGGCTGTGGATGACTGGGCAGCTGGCTTGGGTGTAGCTGTAGAGGAGGAGTTTTGACAGGTGAACCAGATTTACAATATGGGCATGTTTTCACAGAGGATGGCAGGACAATGAGGCTTCTGCAGCAATGGGATCTCAAATGGTCAGTTCCAGTGCATGGAGCCAAATGTTATCCCAAAAAGTTATCCCAAAAGTTACACAGATGTGTGTATATATGTAATTGAAAAAAATGCTATCCTTTATCATAATCCTGTGCTCTGAAATAGCTGAGCACTTTGGACTGCTGTTCTTAGAAAACACCCCAAGACAGACTGTCAGGAGGGAGGGTTTCAGCCAGGAACTCCCACTCCCTCAGTTGCAGCAGAGGTATTGGGCAGCCCCGTGGTGGGCACTGCCAACCCTCCCCGCTGCACAGAAGCCCTCCCTATGCTCTGCAGGTCCACAGCAAGCTGGATCCCTTTCCTCCGAGCCTTCCCAGGAACTCACATCTCCCGAAGGCAGGACACCAGTGCCTGTTGCGAGTGCAGCCGAGCCCGAGCCCCAGCCTGAGCCCCAGCCCGAGAAGAAGCCCCAGCCTGAGGAGAAGCCCAAGCCCGAGCCCGAGCCCCAGCCCGAGGAGAAGCCTGAACTGGAGCCCCGGCCCGAGGAGGAGCCCAAGCCAGAGCCCCGGCCCGAGGAGGAGCCCGAGCCGGAGCCCCAGCCCGAGGAGGAGCCCGAGCCAGAGCCCCAGCCCGAGGAGGAGCCCGAGCCGGAGAAGGAGCCTGGGCCCGAGCCCGAGTCCCGTCCCAAAGAGAAGCCCAAGCCCAAGAAAAAGCCTGAGCGGGATGAGAAACGCGTGTCCCGCGGCGTCCTCGGCTACGACTTCAGTCTTCTGGGGAAGAAGGCAGGTACCTGCGGCCGACAGCGACGGGAGCACCTTGGATGTGCCAGCGCTCCGAGCGGTCGGAGCCCGGCAGTGCCCATTTTCACAGGGCAGCTGTGCCAGACTGCTCTCATCCGTTTTATCCTTCCAATCTTAGGTGGGGAAGGGTAAATTGGTGCAGAAGTACTACAAAAATGGAAAGAAATTCCTTACCATGCTCCCAGACGGAACCTCGCAGTTATTGTATCCTTTACAGGGTTCACTTGCCTGCCTTAGTCCAGGGCTGTAGCTAATTTTAAGTATGTCGCAGTCCACTTTATTACAACCCAGCTCTTCGCTCCCACTCGCTCTGAGGAGCAGCAGCAGTGAAACGTGACACAGCTCCTGGGCTGAGGTTTCAAAGAACAGCCAGCAGCTCCAAGAGCACTGGCTTCCGAGACCCAGCCCAAGGAAGCAGCACACCTTTTAACACAGTGCTCTGGGTAATATATCGGTTTTTACATCCCAAAGTAGTACCCAGAAGTATTTAGCATGTAATAACAGATCAACCAAGCAAAGCAGGGGGTTACAAACACCTTACCTAGCGGCAGCTATCCATCTGGAAACCTGGCCATCATCATTACACAAGCAAGAGACCAGCTGATGTGCATAGTACAGGAAGACGAGCCGAGGACAGCCAAAATCCGAGCACTGTTTCAGTCTGATGGCAGGAGCACATGCTATTACCCAACCGGAGATGAGTGGTGCGTTCAGCAGCTTTGCTGTCTCCTCTGTGCATTGACATTTCAAAGGCCATAAAGGGTATTTTTAATAGTATCCAAAAATAGACAAGTTCAGCAGCTCATAGGCCCTGCCTCGGGTGCCTCCAGAGCAGCAAGGTAATGCAGCTGTGCCTTGAGAGGTGGGGGACAGATCCTGCCCCTGCTGTGCCTCTGTCCCATCCCTCAGGGGAATAAGAGACCTGCCAGAGGAGCTTACAGGGTTCAGAGCTTCCATTTCCCTTTCTTTAGGATAAATATGAGTATCCAGGGTGGGCAGTATTTGGACCAAGCAGGCAACAGGGTAAGAAGGTGGATGTGGCCGAACTTGTCACCAGGACCCCAGGTCCCACTGAGCCCCATTTTCATTTCCCTGAACCGCCACGTGGGGGTCAGGATCCTGGCCCAGGACAAGATCTTCATCTCCTTCCTCGCCATGGGGCGACAAGCAAAATTCAACGTGGGAACCAAAGTGCAGGTAATTGTTCCTGTGCTGAGCCACTCCCCACAGCAGGAGTGGGGCAGCCAGGGAAGCTCCCCTCTGTGCTTATCCCATGCCGGATGCTCCCTACATTGTCCTATGCTCCGTCCCCAAAAAGCAAGCTGTGGAGATGCACGTATTCCTGCCACTCCTATGGAGATGGGGCACTTGCCAGCCCCAGGGGCCACAGTGTGGGACTCCACTCCCAGGCTGGTCCCTGGCTACATCCCCAAGGTCACCCTGGCCCTGCCATAGGGAGAAGAGCTATGATCCATGTGGGCAGGGTGCACGGCAACTCCTTTCCGCCACAGGCTCCTGTCACAGGGGCAGGTTTGTCCCCAGCTCGGGTGGCTCTGCTGACACATGTCCTCTGTTCTGCAGGTCAGCACCAGCAGCCAGCTGCCTCCTCCAGCCCAGCTGGGTGAGGATGAGCTCCTGCTGCTTGCCTTCCGCGTGAGGATCCTGCAGCTCTTCGACAGGATGCGGGGATGCCTCAACTTCCCTTCCAGTGAGCAGTGGAACAAAATGCAGCCTCCCATGTACCTCATGACCCAGGCTGTGAAGATCCTGGAGCTCTGCATGGCTGCTGACATAAGTGATGAGCTGCGCAGCTCCATCAAGGCGATAGTAAATGCCCAGCAGCTCTGACCAGTGTGTGTGTGGTGTAAGGCAAAATGAGCCAGAGACAGTCTCTGATGCTGTGGCACCTGCACGTGCTCAGCAAGGTTTGTCCTCTGGCCCTGCCTGCCCTGGTGCAGAGCAAAGGGCAGTCCAGGGCTGATGTGCACAGCCCCAAATGGGTCTTGCTCAGGGCAGGCGGTACCAGCCCACAGTGACAACACCTTGGTCATGGAGGCACAAGAGGGCTTTGCTCGAGCAGAGTAGTCCCGTGCTCCACAGCAGTGCACTGCTCCTGAGAGGCTCCCTTCTGTCTCCAGCCCCAGCTGAGAAGTCACTTCAGCCCCCGGGTAAGGCACAAGGTACAAAGAGCACAGCCGAGCCAGGGCTTGGGACAGCTACACAGGCAGGTGTTTGCTCAAGTCACCCACACAGGTACTGCTCTGCCGCTCCTGACAAGGCGGCACCAGCAAAACACCCCAAGTGTTCCTGGTACCCACGGCAGCTCAGCCAGCTGCAGGTATGAGACAAGGTGGTTCCCTGTGCAGAGAGCAATAAATGCCCTCAGAGTGCCCAAAACAATCACCTATGCTTGGCTCCAGGGAGCACCAGCTGCAGCCTGGGATGGGCTCTGGTTCAAGCACTGCAAACACAGAGCTGTCAGTGGGTGTTTAGAGGCCCGTGGTGCTGCAGTCCACAGTGAGGAATGTCCCAGCCTCTCAGAGCTGCCTTTGAAACTAGGGGTTCACCTGGCCAGCTGCCCCCAGGGAGGCCACACCTGAACTGTGGCAGGTGCCTGAAGGATAAGACCAAGCCCCATGTGCCCCTCTCCACACTGGAGGTTCTTGGGGGCTTGCACTTGACAAAAACAAGGTCAGTAACTTTGGAAAGTTGGCTTTTTATGCAGTTTTTCAATTGCAGTTCCAAGAATGTCCATCGGTGACAAACAAGGTACTTCACACAGGAAATGGGAACTCTTTATTTCAATTAATGTTCTTGGGTTCTATTCAGGACAGCAGGAAGGCCCAGCTCATCTCTCAAATGGCCAAGGAAGAACTGCTGGAGCTGGCCCACATGATTAAAGAGCAGCTGATCTTAATTTTCACTGAAGTCACCAAGTGATGTAACAATTCTGCATATAATTTTGCTTATATAATTCATTATCTAATGCACTGTTCGACTCTGCCATAGATTTTGAAAAATATACAAACCTGTTTTAACCACATTAAAGAGATCTGATAGACAGCTATCAATTACTCAACAGTTTAGGACAATATCAGACACTCCTATAACTTCATTTTAAACTACAAAAAGAACATAAATTCATATAAAATACAACAGATTAAACAAACTTCTCTTTTTCCAAGGAAAAATTAGGTATCAACTCAATCTGCCATAGTGTGAAACATGAATATAAAATAAGTTACCATTAGTAATGCCTGCATTGCTGATCTATGAACTGGTCGAATTAAGTCTTAAAAAAACTATACAGTATTATTGCACTCATGGCTGTGCAGTGTGGACTGGCCAGCACTGAAACAGGGCTCATTGAGTGTTTGTCCAGGAGGCACAACGTGGCTGCAAGAGAGGCATCCAGCCTGCACCAACAGTGGCTGTCTTCAGTGCAGGCCTTCATGGGTCTGCACCACGTGGCCCGGGAACCACCACCCAATGCCTGTGGAGAGACACCTGGGTTACAGTCAGCAACACCCCTGCACCACAGCAGCACACCTGCACTGAGCCTGGGCCACATGTGTCCTGAGCCAGGGCCACACCCGCATCGAGCCAGCCCCAAGATGGGGAATCGTAAGCTATGTGTTTTGAAAGCCACAGGTGACATGGGGACGTGGAAGTGGTTTGTCATAAAATACCTACAGGATGTGAACTCCATGCTACCACAAGCTGTGGAGCTTTTGCAGAGGAGCAGGGCAGTACACCAGAGCATGACAGTGTTCTGCTCTCCAGGGTTAAGCAAGGAACAGACAGCATCCTGTTCCCCAAGGCTCTGGAATTCAATTGGGTTAAAAGCCAGGGAGACCTTAAGCCCCTGGACAGAGGCTGTTGTAATACACGAGAGCAGTGTTTCTGATCTCTGCACCACACATTTCATTGACATTAGGCCTTCTGCCTGCTGTAACACACATTCTCATGCCTCACGGAATGCCAGCTTCCTGCTCTGAGACAGGCAGAATGAGCCACATCCCAAAACCTCCCACCAAACAGCCTCTGTGACACCACATGTGGCAGTTTAACATCATGGGAGCTGGTTCTCCAGAAAAAACATGTAACTGAACAAACACACAATCCTAAAATCCAGTCTCCAGTGTGCCCGTCTTACCTGGGCAAACGCACTGGTGACTGGAGGAGACTTACGAGAAGTTTCAGTGCTGATCGATGGGGTTATGATCGATGATGGGGCATTGACTCCATGTGCACATTGAGCTTCATCTCGTTATCAAGGATCTGTACAAGCTGCTGCATGGAAGGGAGGTGGCCAGACTCCAGCTTGGACCACACTGGGACATCTAGTGCAGAACGCACATGGGAGAGAAGCACCGTTACACTGGGAGCATCAGAAAACAGGCAGAGCTGGAGTAAACATGGAACTGAGAAGCTCTAGGAAGCTGTGTGAGGTGGTACTGATCTGTGTTGAGGAAAACATCTGAATCAACAATGCTTCCAACCTCTGGCTATGCTGAACCCCAGCCCAACTAGGAGAGCAGAGTGTCTACTGCTTCCATTTAGAAGTGTATCACATTGATGGAGAGGTGCAAAATATCCACTGACGTTCCTCTCTACCTGAAAAATCAGTACTGTTGTCCATCACTACTGATAATCCGGTAATAGTAATGGATTCTTTAGGATTCCAAAGCTAAAGCGTGCTGCAGAACAGACAGGGAAAGCATCTAATTGGAGAGTACATGCCCCTAGCTGATGGTTTCTTATTTAATGCACATCACACACAAAGAAAGAATATAACACAGTTATTTCCAAGGCACCAAATATCCCTCTGAGTAAGTTTTTACAGAGCTGTTCTAGAATATCTGACATCTGTATAAATTGCTTTATAAGACTTGTATGATTTTCATCATTTATTCTGATAGACAACATCTGAAGATCCAAATGGATAGCAATTTTCACGTATCACATTTGGGACATAAATTTCCTGGCACCATCCCTCATTCTCCCCACTCCACAGCTCTCACATGTGTATATGTGACACCCCTCAAACAAAGTTTCAGCTCACCATTCAAAGTGATTTCAAAAGCCCCAGTGGACATGCACTGGTTCTCAATCATGTTGCTCAGGAAGAAGACCATCATGCAGGCGTACACCTGGAAGAGACCAAAGATCCACACAGACCTCAGCCATGTCAGGCACACCTGCTGTTGTTCACAGGTGCCTCTGAACTCCCTCTTGAACATTGCTCAAGGAATGTTCCCATCTACAGACACCTCCCCTTCCTTCTTTTACACAGACTGTGCACGTTGCCTTCCCCAGAAAAGCACCAAACCAGCTCCAGCCCCACCCAACTCGCAGCCCTCTGCACAGCTCTGGACCCAGCACAGCCAGCTGCAGGGAGGCTGGCAGTGTGACATGGGAACTCAACTGTCACTGTCACAGCAATCTCCAGATCACAGAGCCAAGGGCCCAGCCACAAACAGCAGAGCAAGGCAAGTCACGTGCACAGGAACCACTGACCCTCCTGCACACCTCCAAGCTCATCATCTGGAATTTTCTCTGCGTGTGGGTGACTAAGGAAGAAAGGATAGCATCTTCAGCAGTACAGCTCCTCCCTCACCGCCAGCACCTCTCTAATTTCCTTTTCCTGTTCACAGGCACACTCACACAAGTCACTGCAACACCACAGAACCTGGCACAGGGACAGAGCTACGCACCG
Organism: Ploceus nigricollis; assembly: GCA_013399945.1. Lineage (NCBI taxonomy): Eukaryota > Metazoa > Chordata > Aves > Passeriformes > Ploceidae > Ploceus > Ploceus nigricollis. The sequence goes on along the minus strand of VXBC01008924.1, from coordinate 326,037 downwards.
CAGCCAACCCAGCCAGGCACAGAGTCGGCCCATTTAATTCAGCTGGAAATATTACAGCTTCTGGGCATGCAAAGCGGCCAGTGAAAGACCCAGGGCACTGGGCAGCTCAGCATGAAGGTCTGTAAATTACTTTAGTTTAGTGGAATAAATCTGGAACAAGGTTACTCTAAATCAGAGTACAACACCCTGAATCTACTGGCATCATCAGTACTGACTCATGGGGATATTCTCCCACAATGTCATGCCAGTCTGCTCTCCAAAAACACCCACAACATTTCAACTTCATTTTTCTAACGCCCTATTCTAATTGCTGCCTAATCTATCAGGAGTCTGATGGAAGCATCAACTGCAAAACCATTATGAGACAACAGAGAAGGGAAACTGTAATTTTAACACCAACAATACTGGCTTGAAATGCTCTTCTTGAGCCCTAAAAAATAAAGAACTCTTTTAACATCTTTGTCAGCACATTAACCTCAGCTGCCCCTCTGTAGTAGCAGCAGCTTGGAAACAGATCACAGAAGCACACCTGGGTTTGTCAAAAGCATAAAGCAAAACTGGTAAGAATTATTCTACCATAAGGCTGCAGCATATGAAAGGTAAATCAGTCAGAACTGAGGGACTCACAGAGCACCCTCATGAAGTAACTCTGAAGCTGCTTTTTCAGACTAAAGAAGTATGTCCTTACCTTGTTTTCCTGGCCCCACTGCCAGATGCTTGGAGCTTGCATGCCAAAGAAAGCAAACGGGTCCTTGCCAACGATGATTAAGCCAATTAATACTAGTTTGAAGACAGACAGGAAGGATGCTATGTGCCTGTTGGAGACAACACACACGAGTGACTGAAAGGTTCAGTTCCTACTTCACCATATACAACTGTAGTTCACCTCACTAGAATTCTGACAGCATCCAATCAAATGTTTCAGAGAAGTATGAAACTTTCCAAGGTTTATCTCACTGTAAAAAACCCCCAAACCAAATCAAACCAACAAAACAAAAAAGCAACACACATAACAACACCCCCAGTAAGGCCCTGCTTTTGCACAGCATCCCAGAATGACACCTTCCTGTAAACCACAGACAGATTCTTTTGCTCCTCAGCAGACTTCAAATGGGATTTTGCTTTTAACTTATATATGCCTGGCTGGACAACAGATTCAGTTTCTAAAGCTGTTCCATATTACAGACACATCTGACTGACAGGCACCACTTCCTGTGGAGCATTTCCCAGTGATGTACAACTCCCCACAGCCAGCCCACATGAGGCACTGTGCCCCGCAGCCTCCCACCACCACAACCCTGCCAGGAATCGGGCCTGCAGTGTGCCAGGAGCCACCCAGTAACTATGGCATCACTCTCCAGCGTGGGCACACTGCTTTACGTAACAGCAATAACACTATTTTGCCTTTTTCTGAATTTCTTTGGGCTTTCCCCCCACAGCTGCAGCAAAGGCCGCTCTGGCAGCCCCCAACCTGAGGAGAGCTCTCCTCTGATTCAGATGTTAACACTGAACTTTCCCTTCCTCTGTATCCTTAACCCATTACAGGGATTTGTCTCTAACTGCATAAGCCTGAGCAACAAATTGAATTTATGTCCAGATACAGCATGAAGAAAAGCTGGGAAAATTCACTGTTTCAAAAAAAAGTTACATAATTTATTTTAGGTTGGCTATGACATGCCTCATCATACAGATATCCAGGCAGTGATACCTGTATGGAAAACTAAGGCAGCTCCGTGGAAAGCAGAAATTCGCATACAAGAAAATGATACAAGCATTCTTGTATGCAATTGCAATAGAAAATCCCCCTAAGATTACATTTTCAGTATTATCTCAGTGTAAATGCATGTGTTTACCACTGGAAAGCAGGCAAATAGAGCACAGAGCATGAGGCGACTCGCTCACCTATAGATAGGTTGAGGAAGGTAGTTCTCCCCTTCGATTCGGATGTCTGGGTACCGCTGGCTGATGACCCGCATGTACTCCTCAAACACCCGCCTGTAGCCTCAGGAGACACTGAACACAGACAGCATTGTCACCACAGCCCGAGGGCTGCACAGTACAGCCACTGCTCAGCAGCACTCACCCTCCACATAACCCCGCCACGTTAAAATAGAACTCACATTCTCTCTGGCACAGAGAAAACACGACCTGCAGTGAAATTACACATCACAAATCCCAACAGGTAAGCCCTGGGTGTGACACTGATTTGCTCCACATTCCAACACAGACACAGAGCTCTGGAAATACCCACTAAGCATCAAATCACTCCCTTTCCCTGGAAAAATCTGTTAAGTTAGGATTAATTTAGGAAGTCGATGTAAGCAATCCCTTGCTCTGTGCTAAAAAAAAAAATCTTCACACAGAGCCGTCTGAATCCCTCTCTGGGACTGTGCAGACAGGCAATGTCGCTCCCAGCCACCTCTATGTCAGCACGACACGGGAACTGCAGGAGTTAAGATATTCTCGAGTGGTCCCCTACCTCGCCTTTCAGCAGCCCCTATAAAAACTGCGGTAAGACCCCGAACCCAGCACTTTCCCCTGAGCGTTTCTGCGGTGCCTCAGGGACCCGCAGGGCTCGCCCAGGCTCTGCTCCGGCCGCCAGCCGGCCCTGCCCACCCCGAGGGCCGGGAACCGTAGTGACGAGGGCTCCGGGCCTGCTGAGGTTTTTTCTCCCTGCCAACAGGCTCCATGCGCCGCGGCTGCCTCAACCCTGCTCGGAGCTGCTGACACATCGGCAACACCGCCGGAATGGTGCAAAGGTGTCCGAGCGCACCGCCTGCAATACGGGCACTGCACCAAAACACAAAATTACAGCCATTGCTAAGACATCGGCTCCTCCCAAACGTTAATCCCGCACCAGCACAACGTCATACACGGCATTAAAGGGTCCGAAAAGTGCAATTTTATGGCGGGTGGCCGTAGACAGGGGCCCACTGAAAGAGCCGCCGCCTGCGGCCCGGAGCCGCCTCCCACGCTCCAACAGGGCCGGGCGCCCCGACAGGTCGCCTGGGGCGGGGCGGCCCCTGGCCCTGGGGGAGGCCCCTCCACGGACAAGAGCGAGCGAAGCCGCCGCAGCGCTGAGGGAAAGGAAGGGAAGAAAAACGAACGAGGGAGGGAGAGGAGACGGCCCGGCGGACGCCGCCATTTTGGCCGTCGCCATCTTGGCGGGCGCCCCTCACCAGATCTGAAACTTGAGCAGCGGCNGGCCAAGGTCACGCGCGCGGCGGGGGCGGGGCCAGGGCGGAGCCCGTCCCCGCGCGCCCCCTGGCGGTCACACACCGCTCGCACAGCTCGCTGCTATTAAATGCTCTTTATTTTATCGACAGCCCGCCGGTGCATGAAGATCGCACCTCTTTTTAAGTACAATAAAGCTATCAAATGTCTTCATCGCCTTCCCTTCTCCCACCCAAATAAGGAAAAACAATCTGGTTTAGGCAGTGTGTTCTCAGAAAAGGAGTACATTTCTCGTTGGAACAGCAGCAGAACTGGCTGATGGATACTCATCACTTCCTTACAGCTTCATGTGCACGAATCTTCAGGAATTTTTAAAGGCAAATGAGTAGCAAATCTGTGGACTTTCGAACCCTTGGTCATTTGCTGACATGTTTAACAAACTACATTTTGCATGAACTTTGTGTTAGCACCACACTGCAGCTCGAGGAAGATTTAAACGCCCAGTTCTAGGTCTTCCAGTTCCTTAAGGAGAGCAGCTTCTTTCTGAATCTTCTCCACCTAGAGCAGAAAATGTCATAGATGTAGCTTATTATAAAATAAACCTGGAATAAACTGAACAGATCTCAATCGTACCTGATTCTTCTCCAGCTGTTTTCCAGCAGCTGCCTGTTCTTTTAGCTGCTCAATTGCCTTTAGTTTCTGGGAGAAAAAAAAAAACAACCAAACAAAAAATATTGGTGAAACAAGAACAGAAAAAAAGCCTTAGAAGTTGCTGATGTGTCTGACGTGCCTGGAGGCAGGTCTCTATGGAAGGCACAATCCCTTAAGCATCTCCAGATGCTTCACCCAGAACTTCCCACCCATAACAGACATTTCTTTCAAAAACAGCTCTTTCAAGAACAGAACCTAGGAACAGCAGTACTTCATCTCTGAAACAAGCACCAGGCACTGTCTCACTGAAGGGCTAGATCCAAAATTGGAAATTACTCCATCACCATCCCTCTTCCCCACACATTTTCCTCAAAAAGCCTGCAAAGTTAATCCAGAGACTATGAGCAGCAGGAGGCAGCCAAGAGAATAGGAAAGATTCTAGCCAGAACTTAACAATTTCTATTCTGGAATCATTTAGTGCAAGAATTCTCAAGACTGGCAGTAAACTTTGCACTCATGCCACAAGGCAAACCACAGGCACTGTTCCCTTGCCAGATGCAGGTCCCAACAGCCACAGCATGCTCAGAGCTCCTGTCTGAGCACCAACGCCTGCCAGTGCACCCTGACCCTCAGCTGGGGACTGCCTGCACCTCCACAGCACTCCTGAGGCCTGAGGGTAAGTTTTAACAACTCCTCCCTGTACTGCCACCTCTGATGGGACCTTCAGGAACCCTGGCACACGATGGTCTCCACTGCTGCACGGGGTGGGAGGGCAAAGGGAGGTGCATACAAATCTGGGACATTCCCATGAAGGTACCTGCATCCTCCTGAGCTCAGCTCACCCTACACCTGCACTAGGTCTGATAGACCAGCCCTTGGAGGAATACTGTCTGTTAGAAAAAGAGTCTCTTCACACCTTTTTCAAATTCTTTATCTTCTTGTCCACTTCAGGATCTCCCGTGGTCATGGCTGGCACAGTGTTCTGCAGGGCATTCTGTGGGGTTTTCACCTGGGCAGGGCCTTGCTGTGCATCAGCTTTGGCCTCCTGTGGACACATAAACACAATCTAGAAAATACCTTTGCTTACAAAGAGAATGAAAATTGTTCTTAATCACTGTAGAGGATCCATTTAATATTCCTTCTTTCCCCAGTTTGCTGGTGCATTCCAAAATCTGGGCATGACTTGCTCTGAAGTACTGCATTATCTACTGATCTGCCCTCCATGGACAAAGGCTTATCTGGAACAGCTCACATGCTGTTTCTTGTTTAATTCCTACTTCCTCAAGATCCCAACCACACACACACACAGGGAAACATCAGTTTGAGGGTGATATGATGAACACATACACAAATATTTTACAAAGCAGACTGGGTCACTGTCTCTGAAGCAAAAGAAAGGGCTCAAAACCAGTGCTAGAAATTTTTAAAAACAGCATTTAAAGAAATTATTGCTTCAGGTTTGTAGAAATTGGAAGGCTAATACCAAAAGCTGACTTCTATCTACCTAGTCAATGAATAGTAAGTCCAGAAGTGATAGACAGGCTGTCTCTGGTCTGCCCTAAAAGCACACCTCAGCCTTGACCTGCTGGGAACACAAAGCACACACCTGTTCTTACCTCCCACCTACACCCGAAAGGCATCCTGCAGAACGTGGGAAGTCAGAATCACTTTGTCTCCACATTGATTTTAGCAAACATTCACAGCGACTCAGCACAGCTGTTACTTTTGAATCACCCTTGTGTACCTGCTGTTCTCTGGTTAAACTCTGCTGCCCCTCCCACACTGCTCTGAGACTGCCCTTTGGGGAAGCTAATTAACTCATTAACTTGATCCTCCTAAGAACGACTTTTGCAGTACCTGTTTCGCTGCTTTCTTTGCTTCATGTTTCCTCTGATTTTTGAGAGCTGTTTTAGACAGTGGCTTGTCACTGCCTCCCAGCTGGGGTTTCATGTTCTGGGGTGGCTCATCCTCATGCTGCAGGATATGCAAAATGGTTAAAACCCCATATTCCATGTTGGCACAGAAACCCCAAAATCTATCTAAGACAACATCATATGCAAAGATGAATCAGAAAGAAAAAAGAAAAAAAAAAGAAAAAAGAAAAAAGAAAAAAGAAAGTGGGGGAAAAAGTATGCACTCCTTGCAACAGCCAAAGAAGGGTAAAAAGGGTTTCAAACTCATTCAGTCCAGTTTGCATGGGACTACCCTGTGTGCCCTAATGATTTCATAGATTTCCAGTAAGAAAACAAAATCATTATGTTTTCTACCTCAGGAAGGAAATAAAATCCAAGAGGAATAACCCAGCACAAAATGACTGAAGCATGGCATTTTGCTGCTGCTGACAGCTTTCTAACTCGAACTCCTGATGACCAGAGAGGAAGGCTGAGTGCTGGGAGGGGAGAGGGGGGGTTCCTGGGAGGCAGTGGGGGCTGAGAAAGGGGGCTGTTCCGTGTTTTTAAGATAACTCTCAACTGTGGCACTGTATTTTTTAACGCATGTGACAAGACTTTTTGCCCATATAAGTAAGCAGAATTACTTTACTGACTGTATCTTTTCCCTGCTCCCTCACTCAGGGATGGCTTGTGAGAGCAGCCCTCAGCATGGCTAACAGACTGCCCCCAGGCTGAGTCTCCTGCAAAAGCACCAGGCTCAAAATCAAAGCTCTCTGGGACTCAAACACTAAGGGTGCAGCTGTTACATGGAATTAGCTGCTACTCAGCCTACTTTGGAAACTTGCAGAAAGAAACTAATTATACAAGCAGATCACTGTACTGAAATGTGTTTAAGCTGCAGCTGACTTGCTAATGATCCAATCTCTTTCTAATAAGTACATTTACCTTATTTGAGAAAAAAAAAACAAAACCAAAGAAAATCAAGAAATAATGGCTGTTGGGAGGCCACTCAAGCCCCAGGCTGACTGGGTTCAGAACTGGCAAGTCAAGTCACCCAGATCAGAAGCTTCTGTCCTAACCAGAGCACTCAGTTTCACCACAAGCCACACTTGGAGTTCAGTGTTTCAGTGCACACTGCAGAGAGTATTACAAAAGTTTGCAAATGCTCTGTTAAAGGACAGTATTCGGGCCAAAGAGATGAGAGCTTTCTAGCATACATTCTTGCAAACTGTGAGCAAAGTGCCAAGGAAGGTCACCAAAACCCCTCCAAACCCCCACAGTGCTGTCAACCTGGTTACTCTTCTCATGCTCCTCCTCAAAACCCCACACATACGTGAGGCCAAGCTCCAAAGAGACATGAATTTACCTCTGCGTAAATTCCCACAGGTCAGTTCCCACAGGACACTGCTACTCACCAGCTTGGAGCTTGTCACAGGTCTGTTCCTCAGGGCAGGAGGTCGGTACGCCTGCGCGGGCCTCGGCTCAGCACGGGGCAGCTCGCTGGGAACCGCCTGGTACTTCACCGCTCTCTCCGGGAACACGCCGTCCAGGAAGGGCTGCCAGAACACCTGCCACATCTCCTCATCGCACGGGACCTCGTAGGAGTGCAGCACAGAGCCCGTGTAGTGCCAGATCTTGTAGCCGTTGCTGACGCGCAGGCGCGGCGCGCACGTGGCCGTCACAATGTGCTCCCCGTCGGGACACCAGGCGAAGTACGTGGAGTCCGAGGCCACCGGCTTGGAAATGAGTTTGTAGTTTTTAACGTCCCACACTTCCATCTGTCCCCTGAGGTTTCCAAACCCTGCCAGCACCAGGATGTGTCCGTGGGGGCTATAGTAGGCAGCATTGCGAGGCCCGGTGCCAAAATCAAACACGGGGTCACATTTCAGGTTAAAAACCGTGGCTTTGGCAGGCATGAAGCCATACACAGCACAGAACTCCACAGAATTGGGGCTCCAGGCAACATCGTAAATGGGGCCATTTTTTGCTAAAGGAAAAGGAAAAACATGCAGCTGTTGGGAGATTGCGTTTTTTTCAGAGCAAGCCAAAATAAAATCCATAGTGACTCTTCATGCTTTGCTAAAATGCTGTTTCTGATTATTGACAGTGAAAATTAATTCTGCTAAGAACAGAGGGAAAAACAACCTTGTATCTTCTGATAACTTTAGTTACAGTTTGCAACAATAACTGCAGTCATTCCAAATTACCTCTGTAGGGCCAGCACCAACACTTTAACAGTAAGCATAGCTTGACATGTAACAAAATTCCATTTGTTTGTTTTTTTTTCCTCAAGTATGACCTCAGGACCTTCTCAAATTGTCCCACTGGAAACCTGCAAAAACAGGAGTTTTATACCAGCTGGATAATAGTTTCTCTTCTTTTAATCTAAGAAATATTGTGTAGTTCAGCTTTGTAGAGGTAAGCAATAGTGACCTGAGTTATCTTTGGACCATGCCCATGCACAATATTTTATAAGTCAGATTTTAATGTGAGTGAGCACACAAAAATGGCTTTACATGTAATGATCAAAACTTGGTACTGTACTGTTAGAAGTTATTCTGGGGGTGGAACATTAGGAGATACTGAAGAATAATGAATTAGTGATGAAAACTCAGGTAAAATACCCAGAGGTAAATACAAACCACGTTGTAACTTTTCATCATCTGGGTATATTTACCCATAGTTCAGATAAATGCCAAGTGCATTACTGAATCTTTAAGTCCAGAGCTGACCCAAAAGGTTCAAACTGAGTTAAATGGTTCATGCCTGTTGTCACTCTGAAGTCTCATTATCTTTAGAAACAAGGCTGTATGATCACACTGTGTGCTCCCCTCCAAAACCTTTTCAGTGACATTAACCCAATGCAGCTCAGCTACAGAGGTGACAGAAAATGACACTTGGTGACAGCAGCAGCTGGAGAGATGAGGGCAGCTCCATGCAGGCTTCAGAGCTCTGCCAGAGCCTGCAGCAGCACTACATCTTAGTCAAAAATGAAAAGCCCTCTGCAAATGCCAGAGTGGAAAACAGCTTCAAAACTGCACTTCAAAAAAGATCCAACTCCACAGGGAACAAGGCACCTCTCAGTCAAAGTGCCCACCACTTGCTTTTATCAGTTTGGGCTTTTCCTTGAAAAGGAGTAGCTAAATTAAATGAAAAGACTTCCTGTAAATACAGATGCAGTAGAAATAAAGAACATTTTAGTAAGTATGTAGTTAAACAAGCAGTGCTCTTAAGCTGGGAAACTGCTCCCATAAGAGATTCTATATACTGAGTCATAACCCAAATTCTCCTTCCCCAGTGGAGTTGTCAAGGGGAAACGGGGCACAGTACTCGTCCACAAGTTTTGCAGCAGAAGGGAAACTGGAAATGCTCCCAGTCAGCACTGTTATGGAAGCTACATTCACAGTACCTGCAGCAAAGGTAGTCCATGCCACCCCATCCCTGTGCTCCCAACAAATGGCCCTTTACAATCCCAAACTGGCCAGATGTTTGCACACAATAGCAAGAGCTTGAGAGCAGGAAAAAAGACCCCCACAGGGGAAGTTAAGACATGGACTTCCAGGTCAAGCTAGACACTGGAATTAAGCACTTTCATCTGCTGCTCCCCAATACATCATTTTTATGTCTTAAAACACTTTCAATATTACAATACAAAATAAAGGAGCTTTATTTTCCAACAGACTTCAAAACATTGCTCTCACTCTGCTCTGGCTCATTGAGGGCAGTATCTTGCATGTGTTAAAGTGCAGGTAGGACTATTCTGCTTGGTGACACACATTCCTGCCTGTTATGGATTCTCAGACATCAACCTGGCTCCACCATCCAGGTGTTTCCTCAGCAAACGAGCATAGTTCCCTCCCTGTGTACCTGAACACCTTCCCAAACAAACTATGAGTATGTCTGAACTGGAAGTGTTTGCTCTCTGCCACTGACATTAAGATGGTAAGTCCATCAAAGGTAAGAAAATTCAGCTACTGAAAAAAACCCTACACCAACCCAGAAAAAAGCAACATCTTCCTGCAGAGGTAAAAAACCAAAAAAAACAGTGAAGGATTTTTTGTTGAGAGGATTTTGTTTGGAAGCTCAGTTGAGGAGACTCAGCAGGGCTGCAGAGGCAGGAGGTACAGCACAGAGGTACTCACGCAGCTGCACCACGGCGCTCTCCCCGCTGGCCGCCACGTAGTGCAGCGTCTGCTCGCCGTAGTACGAGGCCCCGCTCTTGTCCACCTCGGTGCTGGCAACCACCAGCACTGCCGTGGCTGTAACAGACACAGTTAGTGCAGCACAGCTTCTGGAAACCACAGAGGCCACTGCACTGCACAGACAAAGCAAAATCAGCCCCGCTGGGAGTTCCTGCTGGTTGCTTGTGTACTAGGGCTGGTACCATTCTCTTTGGAATTGAGTTTTTCCTAAATGCTAACACAAAAGCACTGAATACCTTCCGTTCTCAGGTGGAAAATGTCAGCTCAGTCTATTCATTTACTGTTAGATCACAAGCAAATGAACATCCTTTGCAGCTAAAAAATTAAACTTTTAAATTTTAAAAAATTTTTTAAATTAAAAATTTTTAAAAATTAAACTACGGCAGAAAACAAACATCCTGATCAATCCTTGACTGAAACATTTCTTCAACATCTTCTGTATGCACATCTGTTATCCAAAGCTGTGGGGGGAGCAGAGCAGGGCACTGTCTCACCAGGGCAAGGCCCAACCTGCCCCTTCCCCCAGACACATGCACCCCAAAATGTCTTGAGACAACAATCTTTGCTGTCTCTCACAGTCCCCAAGAATGGTTTCTACACGTATGTAACACCTTCCTCATATTCTAAACTGTGTGGGTTGAAGTAAAATGATTAGTACAGAATCATTCTGAAACTGCTCATTGCTAACAAACAAAGCACAGAGGCCTGTCAGCTCACTCCAGTTACCATATGTATGCATACAGATAATTCCACAGATTAAGATCAGATCATCACATGAACTGTTGTTATGTTTACAATCCAATTATATTATTGACACAGAATGCAAAATGATATAGGAATTTGTCATTCAACTGAAAAAATTACCAGCATGTATAGAATATTTCCAAGTACAACACAAAAAATGTGCAGAAATGCACCTCAGCAAGGCATTAATGGCTGCCCTCAGGATTTATCAACATATGCAAATTAAACACAAACCCCACACAGTAAACAAAGTAAGTCAATCCAAAATGAGCACAATACAAAAGTCTCAGTACACAGCTGCTATACCTTTTTTGTTCCATAGCATTGTCACCTTGTCAGCTTTGAAGAAGCTTTTGTTGGCTAGTGCTGACTGCGGGCCTCCAAAGTTGGGGTACTGGTAGAGCCTGACAAAGGACGGAGCACCTTTGCTGCCTGGGACGTAAACAGCAACCTGCAACGGCCACGAGATTTCACTGCAGGTTAAAGCCTTGGTAGCACAGGGCACAGTTACTACCAGTACACTGTACTGAAATCACAGTGGGGTTTTTTTAAGAAAACCAAAAAAAAGATTGGAAGCTGGATCAGAAGTACCTTGGTTGGCTGTGCTCCTGGGGACAACACGAAATCACTGACCTTCTGCAAATGCAGCTTGTTTGCAATGGTATCTGCCAAGAAAAAGGCCACAGGTGTCTGATGTTAATGACAAACCACATTACCTGGACATCCTAACCACATCCTTCTATGGAGCTGTATCCTGGATAACACAGACCAGTAAAGACAACCACAAAGGATCTCTTTTCCTAGGCAAACAACCATTATTTTCCCATTTCACCTACAAAGCCAGCTTGAATCAAGCCTATGCCTGAAAGCCAGCACTTAGTATTTGGAAGTTCAAAAAGCAAAGGAAGCCTCTGAACCCTAGGGGAATGCAGCTTGTGTTTGAAGCAGATATTCTTTGCCTTATCTGTGCTGGCTTCAGTCACGTTCAGATGCCCTCACACAGAGGCAGGGGCTCTCCCCTCTCACCTCCACAGGATAACTCTTTCCAACAGGCCTGCTCAGGGCTCAGCACACCGCTGATGGGAACAGCATCACCCCACAGCTCCACTGCAGCCAGGAATGTGCACTGCGGGCAGTCCTGCTGAGGCTGACATTCCATGCTTCCCACAGCTTGGTTAACATCAGCAGGGCTAATTCTCAGGAAACTGAATCTCTCATAGCCCTAATTCTTCTATCAACTTTATATTTAAAACAAAACAAAGAATGCAAAACTAAAACCACATGCTGCTGTTCTCCCCTCAGTTTTCTTTCATTCCTTTACATTTTTGTTCTAATTAATTTTTATCTTCCTGATTTTTTTTTCACCTTTCCCTTTTAAACATGTATTGACTCCAAATATACTACCACCAGCAGTAAATCTCCGTGGTAAAAATCTTTAGGCTTCACTATTTCATTTTTGCCATTAATTTAATATGCACAACCCAAGGAAGTAATCAGTGATCACGTTTTCTACAAAACAGCTTCCTGGATCTCATTAAATGAATAATAATACAGAATCAGGCCTTTTTAATTGAGAATCAGGTGCATTTCATATCATGTCAGTCAGTGAAAAGATAAATAAGAAAGTGAAAACATACTTCATTAAAGCATAATGATTCTGAATTCCAAACTGAAATAGAATGTAGGCGGTATTTAAAATAAAAGGCAAGCAAATGAAGAAACAAAGAAAAACCTGAAAACAGAAACCACCCCTCAAAAGGGGTAAAAAACCACCCCACCTCCTTTACAGAAGGAACGAAATGTAGAGAAATACTCGCATACTGAAGTTGTTGTTTTCAAAGAAGTGCACTTCATTGTTCACATTTCTGGCACAAATGCTTTCATCATCTGCCCAGCAAGGACACCTGCACATTAAGGGAAAAGTCACAAACATGAAATTATGCTCATCATTAGCACTCCAGGATTGCCTTTCCCCTCTATTGTGAACCCACTAAGTTCAAACATGATACATTTAATGTGGATAAATGGCATGTGCATAGCAAAAATATACAAGTGGACTTAGCCATTGTCTGCTCAGCTTTCCTCTATGGTGCAAAGTGAGAGTAAATTTACAATGAACTCACACAGACACAGACCCTGGCTTTCAGTTAGCAGCAGGCACTGCTCTGAAAGCCAACACCACACTAACAGCTCCATTTACCTGGATCAGATTTTGAAAACCACATTTCTTTGTAAACAATTAGCATCTGGAAGGCTTATTTACCAGTTCTGCATCTTTTTCTGCACAAAAGACTTTAAGCATTTTCCAGTTCTCAGATCATGGAGCTGCAGGTTGGGCACCCCTGCTGTGCCATCCTTAGCAGCTGCAAAAAAACATAGTGGTATTTGAGGCTTAAATCTGCTTCACCTCAACATCCCACCTCATGGTTCTGCATGAACTTCTTGCAAACATGCAACTTCTGTCCCTGAGGGACCAAACCCATGAATGCTGATTGCTGTACCTATTAACCTCAGTCTGTCTGCACAAAGAACTCACATTCAGAGGTGCAGGGTTTCTACTCCCCACTGCAAGGCTGCAACCAACACCTGCACAGCTTTTTAATCCAAACCAAAAACCTCCTCACAGCAAACAATGGAGGCATGCTCTCCACTCCAGCGTTTTGCTCTCACAGGAATGAGGTGGTGTTGCCATTCCACCGCAGTCACAGCTGTCTCTGCAAGCCATGGAAAATGGTTCTGCTGCTTTTAAACTGTCTGTACTCTCCTCCTCACCCTGGCTAGCACAGCCTGCCTGCTGCTGTCAGTGATTTACAGCAGCCCCAGAACAGCTCATAGCTTGTGCTGCCCTCTCTTATCCTACAGCCTCCCCACAGCCTGGCCAGCTCCCAAGGCCCAGCCTTGCCCAGCTCTTCCCTCCCAAGGCAGCATTTACACTGTCTGTGGCTCAGACAGGACTGCAGCTCTCAGAACCAGGAACTCAAAGCCCCAGGAAGGCAGAGGAGGGAATAAAGCTCTGGACGTGGAGAACACTGCAGTCATGGGCCCCAGGGCAGGACACAAGTGCTCCAGGACAGCACACCATCTCCCCTGCCTACCCAAGAACACAAGCTGCCTGCAGGGCACACTGCACCACCACCACTTCCCAAAGCTCAGGAAACACATGACGAGTGACAGGATAACTGTGAGCATGTGCACTCTGCCAGAGCGTGGCTGAGGATGGCCAGCACCTCCCTGCTGCTCTGACAACGCATCCCTCCCTCCTGCACTGTGCTCCTGAGTGCCCACAGAACTTTCTGCACCTCTCTGTACTGCTCATTTAGCCAACAAACCACTACAGAGGCCACAGACATGGATTAAGACCTGCACAAAGCCTCCCAGCTGGCACAAAGCTTCCCCAGCTGGTACAATACTCACTTGCATAGGCCTGCCACGTTGCCAGAACATTATTCTTTGGTGAGAATTCAAGGCCAACTGTCTTTGGGAGATCAAACGAATGCAGTAACTCAGCTCTGGTGACATTAACAACATTGACTCTGGAACCAAAAGATGCTATTTCAACAAAACATGCTTACAATAGTTAATTAATGCTGAGAGAATTGTTCAAATATTTGACTCTTCTAGATCTGCCCCAAATTTGGCCAATGTAACAAAATTGGCAGAGCTTTCCCCCCCCCGCTCCCCACCCCCCTTGTTTTTACTAAATTTTTCCAAGAGCACATTTTAAAACCAGACCCCAAGCATGACAGAAACCAAGAAACGTGACCACTGGTCAAAACTTAACACATATTTTTGTCTGCAACACGTAAGCTCTAAACAGGAAAGGGAACTCTATAATGCACCTGATCTATAAAAAAGGAACCCTGTAACATTCACAAGGGGTAGAGACTCATTATTTTCTGTGGACTAATAGATTAACCCCAGAGACCAGGTACTGGGAGCCGTGAATAAAAAAAACAACCAAACAAAGAAAGCATATCCAGACTGCATGGGAATGGGTACACTATAAACAGCCAAAGAACACAAAATATTTCATCTGATAAACTCCATTTAAAGTGTACATGCAATCACGTGCATTAACAGCAATCGCCTTTACACTGACAAGAGCAAATAAGGCATAACTGATTCCACTTACTTCACACAAGCTAAACATTAAGGTAATAAAATGCACCCACTTTTCTCCGTTGCACCAGGCAAACAGGGAGCCATCCTTGCTAAAACCAACAGCTTTACAGTTTTTTCCAGAATCCCTAAAGAAATAAGAAATGTACGTGAGTACCCAAGAGCGCCATAGTTAAGGTTTTCTTAACAAAAACTAACACAAGGACTTTCCTGCTGTGCTCCTGAGCAGCCTGTGCCACACAGCAGTCCCTGCTAGCCCTGCTCAGGGACTGCCACCTGGCACTGAGAGCTCAGGCAAGCGCAAAGCCTTCCAAACCATCCATTTCTGAACTCACTGATGTCACATGTTTTTCAGTTCCAGAGTCCACCCTTACTTTTCAGACAGCAATTTCTCTAGTGGCAGTGACAGCAGTACCTTTGGAACGCCGCGCTCTCGGTGAAGCTGGGGGGCCCATTCACCATGTACAGCCCCTCGGAGCCTCTCACTGCAAGAGGAAACAAACAGCGCATTGCAAAGGCAGGAAACTGCCCCCAGCAGATGATTTCCTAACCTGTGAACCCTGAGACATGCACACTCCTTCCCAGACTTGCTATAAGGAAATTCCAAGGCCCTGGAGCTGCCATCCCAGCCCCCAGCAGAGGGGTTGCAGGACTGTGCCCCCAGCATGGGCATCCACAGCCCAGGCACAGCCTGCACCCCAGCCTCACAGAAGAACAGCTCTTCTCACGAATAAATACAGTTTTACAGGGTTCATGCACAGCACAGCCCCGAGAGACCCCAAGGGAACACTTTAACACACCTTGACTGTGGCCCGCGAACCGCGCAGCCCTGCCTGAACGCGTTCCCCAGCGCTCCCGTCCTGCTCCCCGTTAACATCCAAACTTACAACCGGCGGCAGCGAGCAGCCCAAAATCTGCCCTGAACAACCGCTGCCCCCACAGACCTGAGCGAGGGGAAACAGGCTCGTGTTCAAAGCTTACAAACACAGGACAGGAAAATGCACATCCCCTATGTCAGGGACAGTGTAAACAGTGAGACACTGAAGAGGAACACGACTTTCGAGAAGGGCTTCACACGCTGCAGCGCACAGCCCGCAGCGGACCCGTCCGCGGCCGGCAGCCGCTGCCCGCGCCTCGGGCCGGGCCCGGG
>VXBC01008924.1:279681-309646 GCA_013399945.1 Ploceus nigricollis | reverse complement strand
CGGGCTCTGCCCCTGCGGGCCCCGGCTCTGCCCCTGCGGGCCCCGGCGGCGTTCGGGGCGCCTGAGCTCGCTGCTGGCGCTGCCCGGCGAGCGCTCCCCTCTCCGCTCTCTTGCAGCCATCTTCCAGATCATCCAGAGCATCCGGATGGGCATGTGAGGGGCCGGTGCCGGGCCATGCCCGCCGGCCCCGGCCGCCGCGGCAGCTGCCGAGGAGCGGCGCGCGGCACCGGCCGTGTCGCATTCCAGGTCCCTTCACGAGTCATTCCGAGTTTTCTAGCCCGTGCCACAGTGCCTTGAACAGCACCACATGTATAAAGCAATAAAAGTCTGTTGTTGATCTACAATCGTGGACCTACTTATTCGCTGAAGATCCGGCCTGTCTCTGTAATACGTGGAGCTATACGCGACGTAGGTCCGTAGGAACTGGCATCTGTTTTAAACACCGGTCCCAGATCAGTGTCACCCTCGCTGTATAGCTGGAAATGGTTTTATTTGACGCTGGAAGCCAGGATTCCTGTAGAGGCTGGAGCCCGACCGTGCAGCATGTTCCCGAGGAGCCCCGCCGTGCATCCTCCGTGTGTGCGGGGTGGGCCCACTGCAGCATGTGGCAGTGCCTGCACCGTCCTCACACCACGGCACCGCCTGTAGCTTTGTCCTAATCCACGCAAAACGCTTGTCTGTGTAGGGGAGTGGGTGGTGAGGAGCTGGCACGGCCGGCAGCAGCTGCTCTGGCAGGAGCCAGGGCTGCAGCTCCGTGGACTGTGGGAGCGCCGTGGCCAGACCTGCGGCTCCCCAAGCCTCTCCCGGCCGTGCCTGTGCTGTAAATACTTCTTGGACAACTTTCAACAAGTGGTGATAGTTTTAAATTTGACAATGTTGTGTGGGAATATTGGGTGTGGGGGGGGGGCACGCTGCCTCCCTGCCCACGGTTCTGCTTCTGTATGTGCAGCCCCTGCAGAGTGTGGTGTGTCTTGCAATATATATTTAATCCTATTTAAGGTAAAACTTGCCTTCAACTCGATTTCTTTTAACAATGGATTCAGTGTTTAACTGCTTCCCTACTGGTGATCACAGTTCCTTCTTCTGTAGACGACTGTAACTTGAGATCACGTGGAAAATGCTGCTATTGATCATATTTCCCTGCTGATGGCCCTGACTCCTGGTGGCTCTGCTGTCTGCGTGGTGACAAAGGTGGTGGGAATTGCTCTGCTGGTGCACGCAGTTGCTAAAGGAAGATTTCTTTTCTCCAGGTTTCTTAGAAGACAAATTTTAAGTCTGGTTACGCTAGAAATAATAGCAAAGGCAGTGGGTTGAGGTTGATGAGTTGCCTGTTAGCCGTGAAGGAGCAGATCTGTACGCGTTGTATTTCCATATGGAACCACCGGGGCCGCGCAGGGCACGGGGACCTTGTGCTGGGGGAAGTCTGTGTCATCGCTGATTTTAAATAAAGTTCTTTCCAAACGCAAGCCGTGTTCACTCTGATGTGGGCTCTGCTGGCTCTTGAAACTCGGCCATTCACACCGAACAGGGATTAGTTAGCTTTTCCCTGAAGGAGCTGCTGTGCCATGGGCACAGCACCCTGCTCAGCTGTCTGGCTGCTGGGCCAGGCTGGGACCACGGGGCCTGAGCTGGGGCTGCCGGGGCTCTGGATACACCCAGCCACTGTTCCCCGTCCCTCTGGGGCCCAGCCACCCCCCACAGGGGCCCAGCAGGTGCCTTCCTCTCACCTCTTGCCTCTCTGCTCCCTGGGAGTGCCACAGAGGCCGCAGGGGTCTGGCCAGCTCCTGCTTGGCTGCAGGAGCCATTGGCTGTGCCAGCACAGCAGCTGCTCGAGGGCTGTGGGAACATTCAGGGTGGCTTGTACAAGTCGCTTCTTTGAAGTTCAGTAAATTCTTGCTTTGGTGCAAGCTGGCCGCAGCGGTGTGTGCAGCGCTGTGCCCTGCAGTGGCACCTGTGTGAGGAGTCACGGGCAGCTGCAGTGCCACAGCTGGGGCTGGCTGGGGGCAGCTCTGGAGGGGCCTGCTGGCCCCAGCTGTGCTCTGGCTCCACACAGCCGAGAACAAGAGCTGCAAAACGCCACACTTGTTTCTTTCCGAAACCTATCAGAGCAATACCCGTTTATTTCCCCTCGTGAGATGCAGCTCCTCCTTTCCAGGCCCTGGCAGCTGACACGTTCTGCCGTGCTGGCTGTGACCTCGTGCCACAGCCGCACGGGGATGGTCGGGTTCTTCAGCGGAGCTGAGCCTGCTCAGATGACGTCATTAACCACCTGCTACACGCTTATATCTCAATTTTTTTTTTCTTTTCTTCTGTGAAGCCTTCTCAAGGCTGGCTGCAGGACTGTGCTTCAGCAAAGCACCAGGAGGGGCACACGGTTTGCTTCCCAAGACGAGCGGCCCCTGCTGTCCTGCCAGGCCTTTCCCAGCTGCTGGAACCGCACAATGGGCTGCAGCCACGTCCGGCGCTGTGTCCGTGTCCCGCCCGTGTGCACGCGCAGCACACCAGGGGACCCAGCAGCGACAGCAGCCACGCGCTCTCCAAGGGCGCGCGGGGCCAACAGCCTCGTGGAGCGGGAACAACGCCCCGCGCCCAGGCGGGAGCCCGCGACAGGCGGCGGCAGCGCCGCTGGCAGTGACGGCGCGAGAGCCCGAGCGACGGGGAGCCGGTCCGAGGCAGCGGGTCCTGGGCTGCGGGGACGGCCCGAGACCGGGATCGGGAACGAGAACGGGAACGAGAACGGGAGCGGGCCTGGAATCGAGAATGGGAACGGGCCCGGCAACGAGAACGGGATCGGGAACGGGAACGGGCCCGGCAACGAGAACGAGAACGGGACCGGGACCGGGCGGAGGCGGGGCGGGGACACGCCCGCCCCGTACCACAGCGCCGCCCCGCGGCCGCCACCGACCCCGCAGGTCCCGCTGTGCCACGGCCGGACCCGCCCGCCCGCCGCAGCCGGGGAAGGGCCGGGGGAAGGGTCTCTGCTCCAGGCACGGCCCCACAGCGCCAGTCGCAGCCGGGGAAGGGCCGTTCTGTGCTCACCTCACCTGGCACCTGCTCCAGAGCCTCCTCACTGCTGCGCCAGCCTCCTGCACACGCTCCCCTCTGAGCCAGGGCCGCGGCCTTGAAGCTCTTCTCAGTAAGCATTTCCTCCGCATCCTCCACTGTTTCCGCAGCTTTCCCCTGCATCTTCTGTCACGTCCTCTCTGAGACGCCGGGCCTAACTCGGAGCCACCCTGCCCAGCCTCACTGCATTCAGACCGCTCTGTGGCACCACGGCTGCAGCCCGCTCCCAATCCGTGCTAAAGCACACGCTGCCGTGAACGCAGCCGCTGAATCCTTTCTCTTTATACCAAAGCTATGGAACAATGTCGAAGACACATGTTAGAGCACCCGCATCTGGTCTGGAGAGCCGGCTCCCACAGCCAGCTCCCCAGCCAGCCGGGCCCGAGCGTGCCGGGACAGCGGCAGGAGCCGCCACAACCGGGACAAGTTCGGGGCACGGCCGCGCACGGGCAGCACCGGGGCGGGCTGGCAGCAGCAGCCGCTTGCCACCGAGGCTCTCTACCATCGGCAGCTGCACATCCACTGACACCACGGCGGTCTCACTGTGAGAGCTGCTGCTCCTTTTCCTCAGGCAGCCTCTCGAGAAGAGCCCGCAGCATTCCCAGACCCTTTCTGCCATTCACAGGGCTCTCACAAGCCAAGCTGCTGTCCAGAGCTGAATACAGCTTATCTCTGTGAGAAAACTAAACACAAACCCCCAAAGCAAACCTGACAGGAGCAGAGCAAAGCAAAGGCTTTCTAAAAGGATCCGTTCAATCTTTGTTTCATCCTCTTTTTCAGATTTACTAAATGCTTCTTTCTTTCAGAGAAAAGCGCCTCTGCAGCTCGCCGGGGTGAAGGTTGTGCCTGTCCCCGCCTCACACCTCACACATGTTCACAGGGGAACAGCATTCCAAGGGGAGGAGAGCTGCTCCCTCTGCTCCCAGCACAAAAACAAAAACCACCTGAGTCAGGTTCAGAAAGTTGTCTCTGTTTCACTCAAAAGTGAACTGACAGGTACAGAGTATCCTCCGAGAAGTTTTAATCAACTACTCACCTGAGGGACTCTTGTTCCCAGCAATCCCCGATTTGTCCCTTTTTTCTTACTTTACCAGCATCATCCTCACTGTACAGCTAGACTGAACCACTGATCACACTGGAGAGGAAACACACATAGCTACTGGAGTATTTTGCCTTCTAATCTGTGTGCACTAAAGTCTCCCAGCAGTGCTCACAGCACAGGGGTGCAGCAGGCAGAAAACACCAATCCACACCTAATGGAAAGATCATTTTGGTGTTACTTTAGCAAGAACTTTTTAATAAGCACACAACACGGGGTTTGTTTGAACGGTGCTGAACTGATGCTCACCAGGAAGAGGAGACGCTTCTCGGCTTCCGGGACATGGACGCTTCTTTGAGATGTGAAGACTCCAAAACTTGCAGTTTCCAATGTTTCCTCTGTTTTACCTTAGACATAAACCTGAGCAGAGTTAGAGCTGCTCAGGTACTGAAGCAGACATCCACAGCAGTGACTCAGCAGGCCCAGATTTTATTTAGAGTTATCAGTGCAAACCCAAACCCCTAAGGCAGCCACTGACAGCATCAGAAGGTGCTTCTCCTAGAAGAGAAGAAACCAGTCTGTTGCATGAAAAGTGGTAACGCTGGCATTGGTCTGTTACTGCCTCACTGACACTGCATTTCTCCATTTTGTTCAGAAAAGAGCTACTGAATTTAATTATACTGCAACACCATCTACAGCCAAAAAATTCAACAAAACTGGTTTAATTTCAGAAAATGTGTTAAAATATATATATATTTGTACATCAATTTGACACACTGCATTAGTTTACACAAATGATGGTCTTTTTTGAAACTGTATTTATGAAATGTACATATTTAATTTAAATACTCAGTATACACTGCATTTAATCTGCATGTTGCATTTATTAAATACATTAAATCTGCAATGTAACAAAACGTTTTCTGCATACGAAATTCAAAACACCATTTTAAATGAACAAAAGATGGCTCACTTCATTTATTTGTTTTAACAACTAGTGCCTAGCACACTAGCTTAGCTCCACCAACACCAGCTGTTCTTTCTCTTTATTGACATTGTTCACAGACTAGTACATATTACACTAAGAGTGCTGGATAAAAACATGAGGTACGGAAGTGGTTCAAAGATTACAGGTCATGCAGATCATGCGAGACAGCAAAGAAAGTTGTGAATGAGAAAACACTAAATAAAAAATACATAAAGAATGTGCATTATAAAATAAAAAAAAAAAAAACCAAAACAACAAAACAAAAAACCAACAACCAACTCAATTATACAGCTTTGCTTCTTTGGTTACAAAGTAGGTTGAACAATTTCACAGCTTTTTATTCCCACCCAAAAAACCAAACCAAAAACGAAATGTCAAAAAGCAGAGGAATCATGGCCCCCTTCTCTCTATTAAAAAGTAGAAACAGAAATGAGCAAAGTTTTCTTCATCAAAATAGCCCATCACTTATTTATTATATCACAAGGACTGGTGACTACCTGTACAGATGCACTATGGTCTTCATACTTACACTCTATACAAAATTTACATTCAAGCTGGATCTTTACTACCGTAAATAAATACCAAAGGTCAATTGCCATTAGTGTTAGAAATACGCCAGGATTCTTTGTTCAATTATTGCCTAGACATTGTATCTATTAACGCAACCCCATCTATCATTTTACCCATACAGACGTTTATTAAAAAAAAAAAAATTCAAAAGTTCTGTGACATTGTTCATGTACATTATGAAAATAGCAGCCCTGTAATAAATAAAACAAATAAATGAAACTAACATAGGCAAATGTTACTTATATGAAAAGAACAGTGGCTCTGAAGAGGAATTGTTGCTCCTTACCAGACAGCAAGGCTCAAAGCAACCCGGGAGCAATGGGAACCTCGGAGAGCCACCCAAGCTCTGACAGAGCTCCCTCCTGAAGGCCAGGGAAACGAGCCCAGGCTGCAGGGACTCCTCTGCGACCTCCCGTGCGCAGGAGGCCGTGCGGACACCTCCCGCGCCGCAGCACTGCGGCCGCAGCGGGGGCAGCTCTGGGAGGGTGATTGTCTAATACTGAAAAGGCCAAACACACAACAGAAGCAGGCTGCTCGCTCTGGGGCTGAGAGCCAGCGTGGCACACGGACGGGCCGGCTCACGCGGAGGAGACGTTGGGCTGCGGCGGCTGCGCGGGCGGCGGCTGCGCCTGCGAGGTGCTGCTGGGGGCGGCCTGTTGGCTTGAGAGCTGGGATAACTGATCGTTGTTGGACAGGGATTTTAACAGTGCATTTTCTCGTTCAAGTAAAGAGTTTCTTTCAACTAATTCTTTTATTTGTTCCTTCAGGACTTCCACTTCTTCTCTCACTGCATACATCAAATGGCTTTTCACTAGATCCTGCAAAGAACAAGTGGACAGTTGCACCACGGGAAAGAACAAGTTTCCTTCACCCCAGCCCCAGAACTTATTGTTACTGCTTTCACTGCAGTAAGCCTGGGAAGAAAAGCACTCATCACCAAAAATTTATGAATAAATCAGCCTTTGAGCACAAACAACCCAGCCCTAATGTGAAGTGGGCCTGATATGAAAAGCTTTGTCTCCAGCACTCCAGTCACTTCAGTTACGCGGAAGGCAAGGAGAAGAATGACTCCCCAGCTCCTCAGAAGGAAAGCACCAGCTCTGATGCTGTGACCTGGGGGTATGGGTCTGTGGTACACACGCCCAGTCACTGAGTTGTGTGAGAACCAAATCAACAAGAAAGCTTTTACATCATCAGAAGCAAAAATCCAACAGCTGTAACTGAAGCTGAGCAGCGTGTTAAGGATGGCATACCTGACTCTCCAGTAAAACTAGTAATGAACTTGGCTAGAGTAACAGACTGAAATATGCA
Organism: Ploceus nigricollis; assembly: GCA_013399945.1. Lineage (NCBI taxonomy): Eukaryota > Metazoa > Chordata > Aves > Passeriformes > Ploceidae > Ploceus > Ploceus nigricollis. The sequence continues at coordinate 302,675 of VXBC01008924.1, read as the reverse complement.
CTCTGTTTTCAGCACTCCTTCAAGTTCAATCACCTTGTTCGCAGCAATTTGTAAGAAAATTAACTGAAAAACATTTCTGGGCCAACAGTAAAAGCAATAATGGTTTGTGGTCATTCATAGATGATACAGAAAATCCTTTTTTCAATTGATGCTCTCAGTCTGACCCACCTAGAGGGATATCACAGCCTCACAGAAACACAATACAGGAGGGAACCTATGTTCAGTGATGAACCACATTAATCCTATTAGAAATAACACCGTATATTTTACTTACCATTGCCTGTTCTATTTTGTTGTCAATGGCAACAACACTTGCACCAGACGCACTGTAAATACAATGAGAAAACTCCGTGAGTGTTATTGTATCACTCAGGTAAAACTGTGCACCCGCAGGACTCCTGGATCATGCTGTCACTGGAAGGCTGAAGCCTAGAGTTAAGAATCCAGTATACACTCTTAGTGGGGTGTCCCATGTCCCTCCCACCCCTCACCCCAGCCAGCTGCCCAGTACAGTTGTGACTCACAAGAAACACTGCTCCTTCAGTTTATACCTTCTCGTACTGGGCTTATGACACCCATAACCATAAAAATGCATTAGAATAAACACTAAATCAACTGCTTTGATTCCTGGCCTCATTTACCAGCTTTCTTCACTGAGGGAAACAAGAATTCATGGGATATTCATCGGGTTCTTACCACTAGCACTATTTCTTCCAAACTGTTTTTATAAAGCAATGAAGAAAAAAATCCTGTTTTAATACTTGTTATCTGGACTCACTTGAGTCCACCTTCCAGGTAAGGAGCTCCTGGCTCAGCACTGCCCCTGCAGCCTGTGGCAGCAACCAGCAGGAGGGCGAGACACGAGCAGAGCCCTGAGCCTGCGGCCACTTCCCAACTCCCAGTGAACTCTCCCTGGATCCTGTGTGACAGCTGACAAACACACGGCCAAGAGTCACAGCTAGGGCCAGGCTGGTTCCGCAGACACACTGCTGCAGGACGTCCACCAGCACACCTCAGTACACTGTGAGGATGTTATTTACTGTGCCAACAGGATCCCAAACTGCATCTCTGAATCCTGTGAGACAGAAATCCAGCCCTTAATAGCTAGGGCCTGTTTCCAGGTCATGCCACAGGCACACAAGCCAGTCCCTCACTGCAGCTCTGGAGCCAGCATTTCGGCAGGCCGGGGCTGTCCTGTTGCCCCACAGACTCTGGTGTCTCTGTTCAGAGAGGAGCTGTGGCTCTCCCCAGGGCACACAGGGCTGCAGCCCGCAGCAGCCACCTGCCCACCCCTCCACAGCGGCCTCCCACCCTGCGTCTCAGGGGTCCCACGTTCCACCCAGCCCGGTCTGACACAGACAGTAGCTCCTGGGCTGTGACAGCCCCACCAGTGAGAGCTGCCTGATAACACTCCCAGCCATGCACATGGCTATCAGCAGCGTGCAGACACGTTGAGTAGAGTTAACAAGGGAAAATGCAAGGGTTGCAGTCATGCTGGAAAACTCGCCTATCTGGAATTGCACAACTCAACAAAAGCAAGTGTTAAGAAAAAAATCACTCAAGGCTTTTTACAAAGAGTATGGCAATGTGCTCAGCAGTACTAGTCACAGATGTGAAACACAGCTCAGCTCCTGAAGAGTGATACTGGTCAGAGAAGTTAATTTTAAGGGCTCCCGCAGAATCATCCGCACTGGAACTGGGCTTTCACAAGCAGAGGCCATCAGGTTTGCAGACTGGGGGAGTAACAGCCTCTATTTCTACTGAACCAATCTTGAAACTCAAGCCAAAAGCACTGAATACCCATTTCAGAAGAAAATTGTTCCAATCTCTTACTGTCTTCTAGGCCTCTTTCAATCCCTATCTATGGTAAACCTCCTCAGAATAAAAGCTATTTATAACTCATGCCAAGGGAAGTATGCCTTTCCATGTTGAGTTAACATGCATCAGACTCATCTGACACTGTCAGAAGTATCTGTGTTCATGAACCACAAAATCCCCAAGACTCCGTGTGCTCTCACAGTCCTTCATGGACACCACTCTACAGGTCAGATGAGGCAGCTCTGAAGAGGTAACAACAAGAGGACAATTAAAGCAAACAGCACACTTGGCAGTGGGATCTACTTCCCCATCTCTGCACCACAATCATACAACTTTTGTCAATACCCATCTAATCAAACTTGAGATTGGAACTTTGTTCTTCTGTCCCTGTTTCAGCTACTTTGTACTGTCATTATTTAAAACAACAAACCCCACTACATGACTCCAAGTAAAGGCATTCAAACGGTTCCATGAGAAAGGCAGCCTTCCCTCAGCCTCCCCAGGAGCTGTACGGCGTGGCATACTGCAGAGGCACCTTTCCTGCGTGTACCTTGTGCTCTGAGCTCCCCTCTGCCTGCTGGCTGGCTGTAGGAGCTGTCCCTCCCTGCAGTGTGACTGCAATGAGCCAGGGGAACCACTGCTTTACTACACACCCCACACTGGACATGACACCAATAGTGCTGAAAACTCTAAGCAGCTTTATACACGACTTTGTAATGTTCTTGCTGCCCTCATCCCCAGGGCCACTGTGCTGAGACTGAGATGCTGAGTTGGGATTCCAGCCCTGCTCCCTGTACACATCCTGGGACCCCTCCCAACTTCAGCAGGCAGAAGCTGGCAGCACGCAGACCCCTACTCACCCACCTACCCAGGAAAAGCTCCACACTGACACAGGGTGCCCCAGTTTGCCATCAGGATAAAAACAGCTGACTATACTTCATGTCACTTTCTAAAAGCAGATGAGAATTAGATGTTATGGTAGCACAATTCCCACATGATTTTGTTCTTTATTCATCTGACAGTGCTCCCTACACCAAGCAGCTCCTGTGGGACATTCATGAGCAGAGCCCTCCAGTGACAGCTGCTCTCATGGGAAACTCCAAACGCGCTGCCAAATCTTAAAATTTTGTATTTTCTCAAATCCTAAACTCTTGAATATCAAATTCCAGTTTGCATAAAAATATTTTATCCCATGGCTGCAGAATGACATTTATAAATACAATCCAGTCCTTATGAAAAGGCCAGGAAGAAACCCAAAATATCTCTTAAACAAGTCTTTTTGGGTGACTGAATGGAGAGAGAGTCTGACACATTCTGTGAATGCACCATCCACTGTAGAGCCAATGCCTCAACTTGCAAAGCCTGGAATTAGAAGAGGAAAGACACCATTTATCTCTTGTAAAAAAAGACCAATTACTGATTGCTCCAAGAGCTACAGATGACAATTATTGTCAAAACTGCAAAAAAATCCACATCAAGTACCACAGGGCAGATGAAGGGGTGCATTAGGCATGTAATACTTGCTTTTAACAGCAAATCCCCCATCCCACGCTGAGCTTCTGCAGCCCACGAAGCATCCAACAGTTACACTGAACAGGGCACACTTAATTTTCACTTGGACCTCCCAGTTAAGGCCATGTCAATGAAGGCTCTACCAAAAAGATGTTATATTGGTACACCAAGTTCACACTGAAGCCCACAAAGTACATGGGCAAGATTTACAGTCAGCAAAAACATCAAAGATGCCCCAAGCACAGTGTCATTCCCAGAGATGGACGGTAAACCCAATGTTTTCCTACCTTAAACACCAGGTAGACAGAACCCCATTTTGTCAGAGAAATCCTCATTTTGATGGTTTAAAAAAACCTCAGTGGCTTTTGCTTTACCTATTAAATTGTCTTTATCTCAACTGACAAGTTCTCTCACTTTTCCCCTTCTGGGAGGAGGGGGAGCTGAGCGAGTGGCTGCAAGGGGCTTAGTGCCAGCAGGATTAAACCAAGACAGCCCTTTTTGGCACCCAACATGGGCTTGGAAGGGTTTGAGGCAAGGACAGATTTGACTGGGATGCTCTAGATTGAATGGATAGCTGTTCCTTCTGTGCAGCTATTGCCTGGAAACGCCTGTGCTTGCCATGGGCTTGCTTGCCTGAGTACCTTAGAGCCCATTGCTTGCTAGTGGCCACTCTTTGCTCTCACTGCTGCCACACTGCTCTTATCACTTCACTGCTGTGCCTGGAACACTTGATAACAGCCACTAACTACCATGTGCCTGGGCTGGCAGGTGTCCAGGGCAGTGCTGCCACACTGGGCAGGCTGGAGCTCCAGCCCTGTGGTCATTTATTCTTTCCCCTCATTGTTTACTCATTTATGAGCTACTGTCTTACCCCTGGTTGAGCTATTCAGTCTATCCAGAGAAATCTTTTCTATTCTTGAAAGAGTTAAGGTCTCTTTAATTAGCCTCCATCCCATACAGAGATTTTATAATGATAGCATCCCAAGCAATCCAATCACCTATCCAGCCTGGAAAGAGGATCTGTGTGAGTATTGCAGACTTCCATTGTTGTTGTCAAAGCCATGTGAGAATGTGTGACAACCTGAGGCAGTGAATTTACCACCCCAAGGCTTCCCACACACACTTTATGAGTTAATTTATATTGTGAAGGTTTAATGCTTCACACATAAATGCAATGGAAACATAAATCCTACTACTTTAAATTCAAGATTACCAATAATGTCTGTGCTTTAGGCAGACCCACCTAAAGCTGGTATGGCACCTTTACTGTGCAAAGACAACCCAGGCACAGAAGAGCAATCAGTCAGACTCATGTGAATATGCCAAGAAGCCACTATTCTCCTTCTTAAATCACATCAGCTGAGAAGACCAACACACGAGACTTGTGCATTCAGCAACACCTATGTGAGCACTGTGCATGAAAACATCCCTGCCAATGTGTCAGAAACAACCAGTATCTCCCTAACACTTACTGGTTTGAGTGTCACCAGCACTCTTCCTGCCACAGTGTGTTGGTGAAAAATAAAATAGTTTCTATTCACTGGAGCAATTCATCAATCTCTTGCTCTCTATTGCAGCATCATGTGTCTATCTCTGCTGACTTCAGCAGGTCCCCAGAGAAAGCTACTCATAGGGGAATAATCCATATTTGTTAGAAAAAATACTAGAATTACACAGAAAGATTTTCTGTTTACACCGAAGTCTCCTAAGTCAAGCCCCTCAGGTTCACAAAGTACTTCTGAAAGAACTGCAAAACGTAATTAAGAGCTCACTGCCAGCAGACTCATGGTCCTGGTGCTCAGCAGTGTGTCAACCCCCACATTTTGTGATGGGCAAACAAAGGGATTCTACGGAAGTCACACAAGCTTATTGTTTTCACAGCAGCAATTTTTCTTTCCCAAACCAGAGATGACAAAAAGAAGCCCCAGGCCATGCTCTTGTCATAGCCCCTGCTGTGTCCTGCCCAGCTCCATCCTGCAAGGGCTCCCACCACCAGCTGCACTGCTCACTGATGGCCCTGGCCTTCCCTCCACCAGCTTGTACTGGAAGTTTATAGCTGACAGCTTCTCAGTTTCAGTCATCCAGGGAAGGAAAGCTGCCTAATGTGACCTTAAAATCCAATAACTGGGGTATAAATGCAAAACCTGCAAAATCCTGTCAAAGACTTTGGAATTTGAATAGATTATAAGTTTAAAACATGCATCAATCCTGATGAATTGCATTCTGTGTTCTCACAAATGCTTGTTTTTACCACAAAGAGTTCACTGGCAAAGATGCAAGGTTACTTTAAAGGCAACCATTTACATTCTTCTACCTGAATTTAATGTTCTATATACCACATTTCCAGCATTTGCTTCAGGCATTGTACATAAATGTCAGATTTGAGAAGCCTCCATCTTAATAATTCATTATTTGATTTTAGGGTTTTTTGAATTAGCCTTCTCATCTTAAGACTTATTTTGAGGCATGAAAATAGAGAAATGGCTAAAGGCTAGACCACAAAATGACCTTTTGATCTACAAACCAAATGTGTATTCTAAGCCCTGAAGTTCGTTCCAGTGAAATAACAAAGTCCTTGAAACCTAAATACCAACTCTGTTCCATAAATACAGGGAAGTGGCATCATCCAGAGCTTAAAGCAAAAACATAAATTCATCCAACTTACTGCTGAAAAAGGAAGATATGCTTTGAAACTGAGCTTAATGCCAGCATCCCAGCAATACGAAATAATTTTTAAAAAAAGAGCAGAACACTTAGCATTACTTATAACCTTCATCATTGTGCAGTATACAAACTGTTGCCAAACAGACTTTAAAGGATTCAGTTGAGCTGTGCAAGTTGAGAAGCCTTTCAAGTCAAATACAGCCAGGACAGTGACGAAATGGTTATCAATACTTCAACAGCCAAACAAAATTTACATTCTACACAGCTTGTTAAGCAGAAGTTTTGACAAGCCAGAGCAGCACAAGGCATTAAATCACATCATCACTAGGACTTTGACTTAATGCTGACAAAAAAAATCCCTCAAAATCATTAAAGCACAGGAGAGAAACAGTTTGCAGCTACTGATGAATTAGTAATGCACCTCTCTCAAGTCCTATCCATGCCAGATAAGACTCTGTTGCATTTCACTGCAGTTTCTCACCATGAGTTCAATGCTAACTTTGGAGATTTACTTTGTCCTTGTCACAGTTCACCTATGCTCCCCATCCAGCTTTACTTGAGCACAATGAAAGTAAGCCAGAAAGGTTTTTTCCTGGTTTAAAGATATAAATATCTTAACTTTGCCAAAATTGTGTTTAAACGTAATATTTTCATGATGTGTTTTCTGATACAGGACTCAATGCCAAAAAGTTTCCTCTTTTGGAAAAGGAAACTGTAAATATTTTGGTGAAGGTCACCTATGAGCTGACTAGCATTAAACTCTGAGCTTACACATCATGTGTGATACATGCATAATGGAAAGAGGAAGAAAAAAAGTCATGTCATATTTCAGAGTTTAGTTCCATGTTTCAGAACAAACACTTTACTTCCATGACCACTTTCACCTCTTCAAACTGCAGAAGCCCAATATGGAGTTCTGAACACAGGCAGCAGTTGTGGGCAAACACAAACAATGAGAAACTTGCATAGAGCAAAGCAGTTCATGCATACCTCAGCATGTATGCATTCCATACTCAAGCATCCATACCTATCCCAGCTGGTCTTTGACTCGTGTAACTTGTTGAAATGGAACGCTTGGTAGAATGCAGTTGACGGATTCCTATGAGATCCAAGAATCAGACAGACACATTGAAAATGGGTACGTAATAAAAATATCAACTCTCTTAATTCAACCTGCATTATAAAGTGAATTAGCTGTCCAGACAGGTTAAACTAATGTTTGAAAGGCCCTACTGTTTCTATGGGTTTACATTAAGGACACAAGGATCCAAAACAAAATAGTAATTCTCCAGCCCTACGGATTTTCAGGCTATATCAAGCTGCTCCTGTACAAAGATGAGACTGTAAGGCCAACAATGAAACATCTCCCATCCTGCTGGCAACACTGTATAGTTTAGCTGACCACCACCCTAATGCCAAACATACCTAAACCCAAGAGACACCTTTCCCATTTTTGGTATGTCCCAGACTACCTCTGCACACAGTACCCAGTGTTTCCATCCTACTTAACCCCCTGCTTTATACTCAAAACAGATGATTCCTCCAAGGGGACCTGGAAGTCAGAGCTCAATATGCCACATTCAAACTACGACAGATCAAGTTACAACTGAAAAACAGATCCAGCTAGAAATGAAAAATGGAACGCCAACTGCCTTTGTAAGCAGCTCTCAGTCACCTTCCCCTTCCCGAGGTGCAGCAGGACAAGGGCTGATGGAGGTCCCTGGCCACGCACACACCAGAGCACTCTCACAGCCACAAGCCCAGAGCACAGTACCCTTGCTGAAAACTGTACACTGTGGCCACATTCCAGCACCAGAGCCCTGAGGCAGCCTGACCCTTCAGCCTCAGCCGCACCACGGCAACCACACTGACAGTGTAATTAGAAAATTTTACTTCTCCACAGTCTCATCTGAACATTTGCTGTAAACCAGACACTGGACAAAGCACAGAGTTCTCTGCTGCCAGTGGCTGCAGCAGTGTTATACTAAAGCTTAGAAACTCCCTTCCTCAAACTGCTCATCCTCATCTGGGCAGAGCTACGCCAGCCCTAGAGACGAATGCAACAGCCTTGCTGAAAATCTTCAGAAATGCAAGCATGAGTTCAAATTCCTTTTAGAATCAGTTTTAAAACGAGAAGTTTATATCACATTGGAAGCACAGGTATCAATCCCTTCTCTAAGTTTATGGCAAGAATATTTCTAAAAACAACTGTCTTCAAGTTACTTAATTATTTCAACTGAAGTACAATTACTGCATAATAAAAATCACATAAAATAAAACAAAAACATCACAGAAGCAGCACCATAACAAAACACTATCAGAAGTAATTTGATTCTCATGGCAGGTGTATACCAAAAATCTTGGAAGGATAGTGGTATTTGTGTATCAGCAATGATCAGGAAGTGTCTGAGTTTAAAGTGTCTGTCACTCCTTTTCCTACCTTCAGCACTGTACCCTTCAAAAAAAAAAATCCACGCAAGTCTGGAATTTAGCTTAAAACCTGTTACAGAAGTTGCTTGATCGAAACTGATAAACACCATCCTCCTATGTTGGTAAAATCCACATTTTCCTAAGAAGCACTGCACACAACTCAACCAATAATTACAGGAAGAGCAACACAATAGCTAAAGGACACTTGTGTAATAGGACTTCACATGTGGAAAACAACTGGCATCTGCAGATCAAGAGAGCACTCCTTTGCTGAAAGCAAGGCCCAGGCTCTTCTTTCTAATGCAGCTCTCAGGAGCATGTAGTCCCGTCCTTGGAATGAGGCTGTAAATAGAAAGTCATTTAACTTCCAAGATAAATTTACTTGTAACATATAAAGTCGTGTTGCTACTGTTAGGTATAAAAAGTGGTTTATAACCACACAGCATGTATTCCATATAGTCTATTTTTATACTGATACCCTCTGTGCTCTGTATTTTTGTACTGTTCTTAAGCAAGCATCTGAAAAGATATGGAAAAATTTTCCTTATTAGATTCTCATTTGTAACCCCTACTGTTAAAATTGCTTTTGCATTACTTCAGACAAGTAAGAGAATCTTTTCTACTCCACAGCTATATATTTTAAAAATAATTAATGGGGGTGTGTGTACCTAAACAGGAAAAGCAAATCCACAGAGGCATCATGAATGATGCCTCACATGCAGATCTGAACTAATATGACTGAGTTTCAGACTGCTGAGGCATCTAGTTTAACCATAAGAAACAGTGAAAGGTTATAGAACGACTAAAATGCCTTTCTGTTTGCAGAAACAACTGAGAAAACAGCTTACAGGAGCAGTAAAACCTAGCCTGCTGCTGCTGTGCCACAGCTGGTCCCACAAGTCCTCCTGACACTGCCCTATGTGAATGCAGGGACAGCCTGGACCAGAAAAGCAGATTGCCTATGTCTCCTCCCTAGCAGACTGCCAGGTCTGAGGTCAGGACTCAGTCCCAGTCCTTGGCAGATTGATACAGAGGAAATGAGAGCCACAGAGGACAGAAATGTCCCAGGTGCTGGCCCAGAGAAATAGCAACCACCTTCCACAGAAGGTACTCCAGAACTTCTCTTCCTCCACTTTTGGTGAGAGAGACCAGGCATCCCCAAGGGTATACAGGCTGAATTTCATTCCCAGCTTAGTACACTTAAACATTCAAAGTGTATCTCAAGCGGCCAAAAATGCCTCTATGTCTCTCTAAACAAATCCTACAACACATACTGCATTTATGTCCTTTAAAAGCTCATGAATGCCAAGATTCACAACTCACTCCCACGCTCTTGTTTTTAAGAACAGTTTTCATGCAACAGAAAATTTGATTCAAATTTAAAGAAGGAGAACATACTCAGTTCTCTGAATGCCCAGGACACCAAGCTGTCCCTTTAAAAGGGAAGCCTAGACCTCATCCCAAGTCTCACGTCACAGTTGGAAGTGTATCCTCCTGGTGCCATTCATCAGGACAATATGCCAAATACAAACTTCATCCTTGAAGGCTCTGTTTGCTAGAAACCATGCCTGCGAAAGCTGGCAAATCATCAAGTATACAGATAAATGCCTTTTGGTTCAAGTAATGATACGGGCTTTGGACTGGGTATCAGCCTGACATACAGTGGCTGCCGCACAGATGCCTTTTTACCAGCTACTTCCTTGGAAAGAAATAGTAACATCATTGTTCATGAACAAGTTTCAATCTTCAAGCTACTGACCAACCTCAGCAACTGAGGGCAACAAGAAGAACACATGTAAAATAGCACTTCTTTTCCCCAAATAAAAAATTAATACCACCTCAGACACTTCTCTCTCAACTTCACTGAGTTATTTTCTTTAGGTTTGAGAACAGGAATGATGCAAAACATTCAAAAGGCCTAACCACCTCTCTTCGAAGAACATGAGAACAACAGGTCAGACAATCCATGCTCAATACCTCTAAGGAAAACCAAAGAAGAACAGAAGCACATATTCACTACTCAGACAGCAGCAAGCACACATGGATGACCTTTACAGAAGCTCACTTCAGCTATAATTCCTTCTGAGAATAATTAACAGGTCTCATATAGAAAGCCACAGGAGATGTGACCACATCATAAAATGAGTAGAGCTTTTAATGCCACCTTGTGTGACATTTTTGTTGGTAACACCTCGGCTCATAAAAAGTGAGCCCACCATTGGCAACTACTCTGTGCACGTGGCTCTCCAAGGGTTCAGTGGAAGGATCATTCCTCAGGGCTCTCCCAAGGTCTCCTCCAAGTTTGTCATGGGATACTTTAATCCATTACTTGGGCAGTGGAGTACAGACTATCTCTATACCTGCAGATGATCTGCAAGCACTCTGGACAGGAATAGAATTCAGGAAGATCCTGCTCAATTGGAGCAATGGTCTGAAATAAAAAGGGTGCAATTCAATAAGGATAAGGGGGAAGCAGTAAGCTCTGGTAGCAATAATCAGCTGCACAAGTACAAAACATGAGTAGCTGACTGCAATTCCACAGAAAAGAATCTAAACAGAATTTAAAAAATACAAGTCTTGCAAGGGTGTCAAACCTCTACACAAGACATACAGAGAGTAACTGAAATGCTGCTTTATTCAGCCTGAGCCCTTACCTTCACTTTCATGGTTTGGACACCAGCTCTCCAGAAGGATTTATGCCTACCTATTCTCATAACCCTGATCCTATAAGTAAGGTTATTAATCATGCAGTAGTACATCAGTAGGATGGGGAAGTCAACAGCAATCTTCCAGCTCCCATCCTGTGCACAGAGATATAGGAGCCCCAAAAAAGTATTCTTCAGTCTATCAAAGGAAGTACACTGGTGGAACTTTGTGCATCTGTGTTACTGCTACAGAGCCAGAACTGAATCAAGCACTTGGACAAAGAAGTGATTCAAAGATACCTTGAAGAGGGAATCAGCAAACAAACATATTCAGCCTTTTCTAACATCAGAATTACTACTGAATAGGTAAGAGACCCAATAGTAAGGTAAACATGCAGTCTGAGCTCAAGAGAACTGTCACCATACATGGATGTGTTTGTGCACTAAAGGACAACAAATTAATCCCTCCTTAGTGCCTGAAGTTTATAAAAGACTGGATGTACTTTTGGCCAGAAGTACTTCAAACCCAAGGTAGTTTTCAGTTCTGTGTCTCAGTGCTCCCCCCAAAAGGCTGCTTACTGAGGTACTGACTATGACCTGCAATGAGCACTGATTACAGCTGCTCTCAAAATTACAGCACTTGGCAGGGTTCATCTGACATCTGGATGAGGCATTTGTTGATCACTTGATCACAGTTTATCAAGAAACTCACAGCATAGTTTATGACATTTTGAGATTATGTTTCCACTAGTAACAGAATTCCTTCTCTATCCTTCTCCTTTTAAAAGATGTTTCACTTTATTTTTAGCACCTTCTATTTAAAGCAGCTGCAACTTTGAATTAGCTTTCTTTCATAAGACTCAATCTACAGAACAGTAACTGGAGCACAAAGCTTTGCAGGAGAAAACTGACAGGGACTAAATGTGGGGGAGCCAATGCAAAATTAAGGAAAATATCATCTCAAGCTCTGAAGTGATGTGTTTAATTGCAGATTCTGTTCACGCAGTTCCTTAAAGCCATTATACTTGCTGTACACACCCTAGAAGACCAGCAAGAATTCAAAACTTTAACACTCAGTTTTAGGTGCGTTCTAGCTACAGATAAGAAGAAAAGCTGACTCAATGACCAACCCACATGACAGTTTTGGGACAGTGGCACTCAAACACCACAATGGATTTAAAAGGGTTTCACAGGCTACTACAAAACAAAAATATTGTAACAGCATAGAGAAAGCACACTGGAGGGAACTGATCTTCACTGGATAAACCAAAAGCAGTAGCCCATACTTCTTCACCTTGCTCTCAAAAGAAGATTTTGGCAAATAACTTCCTGCAGTGACCAGAAGTCTCTAAGGAGAAGGAAATGCAGACAACTGTCTCAAATACACAGAGTATGATGTCTGGCAGAGGTGTGTCACTGATCACTCGCCTGCTCTGTTGAAACATTGGCATCAACCTTCCCCTGCCCTGGGTGGGCTTGAGTATTTAAAAACAACACCAGGAATATTTTCCAACCCCTACCAAGGCTATTACTTGTTTTACATAATGATGTGATTTTAAGAAATAATTAAAAAATAATAATAAATGTTTCATTATTACCTGTACTGCGTCATAACCATATACTAATTCTGAAGGAGCTTTGCTGAAGAGTTTAAATAGTGAATTCCAGTATGACTATTTAATACTAATCATAGAAAGAATACAACAATCTTGTAAGTATCTTCTTATTCCTGATTTCAACAGCTGCAGCTCAAAACTCTGGAGTCCAGTTCTCCTGGGTCCCACAGATTGGTCCCCAAGGCTCAGGAGTGCTGCACACAACTATAATCATAGCAGCTTTATGGTTTCCAGGATCCAGTGATGACCCTTTCCATCCTCATGCTGCCTTCCCACACTGAAGCCAGCCCGGTGCACTCCTGTCCCAGCCAGGCACCCAACGCTCTCCTGCTCCTCCTGTCCCAGACAGCACTGCCATAGACATGGTAATTGTAATTAACATACCACCTGCTAATGAAGCACGGCTCTTCTGCGAAGGCTGTCAGTCAGGCTGAACTTTAATTACATCATCTTACGAACTGTGTGAGGACTAATCTGAGAGCTTCTGCTCTTAAATCAAAACGTAACAAGTGTAAGATTTTTTTGTACTAATGATTTGTCTTCTCACTGGATATAATCAACCTTCAGTTCTTGGAGGGAGGATACAGAACAAACAAAGTAGTTCACATGATGCACAGCTTGGCAAAAAAAAATCTACAGCAGATCACATTTTCAGAGAGAAACTTACAGATTACAAGCTGATAACAGCAATGCAGAAAGTCTGCCTGATCCAGTCAGGGATTCTTGCCTCTATCAAGTAGCTTTCAAGAAAAGCCATAGAAAAACTCACCAATATTATCCACATTTGAATGAACAGAGACAAGTTAAAAAAAAACAAAAAAAAAACAAACCCAAATAAAGTCTTATTGAAAATAACACCCATGGTCTCAACAAACACCTTGAACTCCACTTCACGTGGACTGGAGCCCTTCAGTATCTACTGATATCTGCCAAAGAATATCACCATGCCATCATACTCTCCTGCAAATTATCCCATTGAAGAGAGCAAGCTCTGAGTGCTCGTACCCAGCAGACCCTGATACGCTGGTATAAAGGAGGGAGCAAAATAATAAATTCAGCATCTCTGAAATAAAAAGATCCACATTTGCTAGTATTGCATTATAGATCCAAAAATCAGCAAAACCCCTCAAAAGTATTGACTTTTATACAACGTGGCTGGCAAAGAAAAGGCATGTATTTGTATTTATGAACATATTACTGAAGATGATCAGGCTCCTGCTGCCTGTGATGCCCGCAAAACCTGATTTTCTCAAACACAACGATGAAGGGAAAGCTGCCTGTGATTTCTGGTGAAAGTGGCCCTGCATAGTGGAACAGGGCCTGAATAGTCATCATCAAATAAAACTTCACTAAAATGAGATTTTTTTCTCCCATTAAGTTGCAGTGACAACACTTTCAGCTATTTCAGTAATCTATAAATACAAATCGCTCCTGTTTTTTTGACAACAAAATATTTCAGTATCTGTGGGGGGAAAAAAATGAGTGGATAAAACAGCTTCAAGCAGACAGACAAATCCCACCTGTCCTACTCATGTGATAATGGTCAGGAATGCATGTATGAGCAAACGTTTCAAATTACACACTTGGCTTTAAAAAAAGATATTAGATCCTAGGCCATGTATGGCATGTTTTTTTACAGAGTATATTATAAATCTGTCTGCCTTCCCACACCATTTACAAAGTCTCTACCACTCAAGTTTCAGGCCAGCCTGTGCTGTCAGTGAGTGCCCACCACTTGGTTTACAGAAAAAGTATTTTTAAAAATGCATTTGTAGGGTTGGTCAAGGTAATTACAGGCCTTGCACCCACCAAAGAGTGTTCTACATAGGAGACATTCCCAGGAGCTCTCATCCCCACCCCTACAAAAATAGCTGAAGTAACTTGATGGAGAAGCAAGCAGGGCTTTTTAACCCTCATTTCTGACCACCCCATCCTCTATTGGATATTAAAGCTGCTTGAGACGGATGCAAAGGCTTCAGATACTTCACTGAAAGCAGTATCTCATCTCCTATCCAATCTACACTCCTCCCCTGCAAGCTCACACACCTGCCACACTCATCCCCTCCCAGACAAACAGGTCAGGACTCTGCCCTCCCTGCAGAGGGGGGAATGCTATCCTGGGGTGCACAGGGCAAAGTCCAGCAGGTGGAGGGAGGGGATCTCTCCCCTCCCCTCAGCACTGCTGAGACCACACCTGCAGGGCTGTGCCCAGCTCCCCACCCCAGTCTGCAACCTTTAGTGTGTACCAGACAAACCCGCCAGCTGCCAGTGCGACTGACAGCTGACACCTCTCCAGGGCACTAATTAATATTTCTGCCTTTTCCTTGCACTAACAAAAGCACTCAAGCAGGCTGTCACAATCCAAGTGCATCCTTCATAGCTTCAAAGGGAGAACGGATATACACACTCTTGAACTAATTTTGCTTTGCTTGACAAAGAAAATTAAGACAAGCATATAGCTGTCCTTCATGTGGCCAAGTAATTCACCTGCCCTGCCTGAGTGAAAATAGACTATCCCATAAGGCAAAGATTTCCTGGCACTTAATACATATTCATATTTATGAAGTGTGAAGTTTAAAGACAGAATAATTTTCAAGAGGAATGAAAGTACAACCTTACTCTGCACTTCAAGTGACCTCTTATGTCTGGAAAATCTTCTCAGAAGACAGTGGCTTTAGCAGTTACTATAAATACGTCTATCTTTATGCTTTGTCAAATATAGGAATAAAAGCAGACACCTGTGCCTGACAATCTAGATTTACTGAACAGAACCATCCAGATGTACTTTAGCAGGAGGAGTCTCACAGAAGTTTCTTAAGGAATCACTGCTGACACATAAAGCACAAACAAGGTTTGCACTTCTCCTGAGAAACAGAAACTGCTAATTTCAAGCTTTTAAGCAGGAAAATTAATATACAGCCTCAACATGCAACAGGCTGACAACTCAAATATCCAGTACAGTAACAGGGAGCAACTCCTCTTTATTATAGTGTCACCTGAAGTCATAAAAATTATCAGCAGCTCCTGTAAAAATGCAGCCTCAGAGAACTTACAGCCCTTCCGGTGTCTAAGAGCAGTTTGGTAGTCCTGCCTTTTCAAAACATCCAAATACTTCAATATTCAGCTTCTAACAAGAAGTTTAAAATAGCTTCCATAAAACATATACTGTTACTTCTGTCATACAGACAGCACTCAGAAATCAGCTACGGAACATCTTCTATAGGAGATGAGGAAAAAACTAACCCCCAGCAGCTGAGCAGAACACTGGGGAGTCTGAGGTACAGGGCTGGTCACTACAGTCTTTGAAACAATCTGAACAGTATCACTCTGAATTTCTTTCAACTACTTTCCCCATTTCCTCCTTTCAATAACTCTCTCATCTGAAACACTTGTACCTCATTAATTTTAAGAATATATTGACTCCTCCTTAACAAAGGCATCTGAATGTTTAAACTGGGAAACAGTACTGTCAAACAAGTAACCACAGTTTTGTTTAGCTATCTTGCACCACTCCAAAACTGACTGCACAGCACGATAGGCCTTCTACCACGCAGAAACCCATGCAGTGCTGCAGTTACCTTTGGTAATTTTTGTTATAGAAAGTACAGCAAGCAATGAACACAACCAACTGGAGTTTCTTTGCATTAACCATCGTTTGCTGCCACGAGCTGCAGAGGCCACCCCCAAAGCCCCAGCTCATTTTTCGAACTGTCCGTCAAACCAAAGGCTCTCCAGGCTCTGGAGCGTGTCTGTCCAGGCTTCATTCCCACCTGCTTCCACACACACTCACAAACACAGGCCTTCAGCAGGAGAGCTGAGAACAAGTCTGCAGCTGCAGGAGAGCTCACACCTCTACAAAGTTTATGAGCAAGGTGAAGAAAGGGATAAGACTGAGAACTAATGCAATTCAAGTATCATGTACTGAAGGTACTTGCAAGAAACCTTACTTTTTTCTTTAGGAGCACAATAAAATATGCACCTAGGGCAATACTTAAGTGATCCCATGCCCAGTTTTGTCCTTATATGATGAACATGGTCTCAGCAGCACAGTTCTCCCAGCAGTTAGTGCTCCACACAAATAGGTGATTTAGCTGTGCTCGCAGCCACACTGCAGAGAGCCCTGCACAATCGGGTTCTCAGCAGCTCAGCTGCCATAGCTGACAGCTCACAATTGCAGCCATTCATTAGTGTTCCTGGAATACAGCCGGAACAGTTCAAGCCGGTCAGTTATCTCTGGAAAATGATCTATACTCTGCTTCTTTTCCAACAGCCCTAGTAATATTTTGCCCCAAAAGTCTGCCAAACATGTAGGAGGTTTGAACAAGCTTTCTCAGTAACATTCTTTTAACAGAAGCCACATATTTCTTTTCCCCCCAAGAGCCAAAATAAAGTTATTAAGCCAGATGAAATATTCTGCTTGTCAATTACAAATTTGTGTATACATGGGCATAAGGGCAAGCAGAGAACCTGACACACACTGATACCAAAATCCTCTCAGGTGCTCTAACTGCCCTCCCTTCAAAATAATTAGTACTAGTGCTGAAGTCCAACAAAAGAAGAGTCAGAGCAATTTTGAGATCTAGTTCTAATGATGTTTTTACACAAGTAGTATTTTTCAGGCTCCCTGTTTGAGGCAGCAATAATCACATCTGCCTCAATACCAGTACTAGTTTCTCCATCCTTTAATACTGCTACAGTTTATTTTATTTGCAGCCACATTTAAAGAGGAAAATGTGTTAGCTGTAAATATTTCATAACTTTCACACAACAATTTTTTTCTTTTTAAGAGCTTAGCAATTTGGAGACATCAACTGAAATACTGGCTTTGCTTTTCAAGGAAGGTGAACACCTTTTCCAGGAAGGTGACACACCAAAGGCTTTTTTCTTTTTCATTCTTTTGGACTACCTATCTACCCTTTCTTCTCCCCCAGACAAGATTTTCCAATTAATTGATTCTTCACTATTCACTATTCATCAGGTCAATGCAAGAAACCACAGGTTTTCACAGACTACTGTCAAAGTGGGGAATAGACTACTGGTCTATGGGAACAGGAAATTAAAAGTCTTTGGGCAATGGCTTGGAAGAAAGCAATCTATAAACATAGCTCTCTTTATATATCAGGATAGATCACCTCCACCACTAATAACCTTAGATGCTGTTTGATTTGAAACAGCAGGCTAAGATAGGAGTAATAAAAAAAAAATTTTCAGCAATACATGAACTGACCAACTTTTTACATCATGTTTACTGTATTACCGACATGCTGCTTTCAAAGAATTTCCATCTTAACTATTTTACCTTTAAAACAGTTCCTCCTGATATTCAGAATGGTGGCTTTCCAGGTAAATCCAGGATATTGAGAGCTATACACTACTCCTTGATGAGTCACTGTTTTAGAAGATGACTATAGGAGAACGATTTACACGAGTCTGTGAAACTTCAAGTATGTGCAAATATTGAAGTATAACTGAAGGTGAAGAAGAAACATGGATACCTGCCTCTGCACTGAGCCCCCTTTCTGGGAATGTTACACATTAATAGTACGAAAGACAAAGAGAAAAATGCTTTCCACAGATTTATAGCTTCTATGACCACCAAGTAACCCCTCTGAACTGAGCTGTGCGCTAACTTCCTGGACCTGCCAGCACAAACCGTGACTCATGATGTATCAGCTCCCTTTGTGCTTTAATAGCTTTATCAGTGTCAACCCCCAGCCTATTAATGACACTTGAAGGTCTTCATTAACTATTTCACCACCGATTCCAGCAGATAAGGCAGCTGGGCAAAGCCCATGGGAGTGGCAGCACAATTTAAATGGCTGGAAAGAGGAAAAAAGCAGGAGCAAGAATAGAACAGCAGACAAGCAGGAGACAGTTTTACAATAAAGCCTTCTCAGAGAGTAAAGCAAATAAAAACCAAGAGGTAAAACAGCCTTAACAAGTTGCTAGGTTTTCATTCTCACCTTTCTCTGTCTGAAGCCAGTGGAAGTCAGGCTACTGTTTGAGGAGAGCAAAGAATAAACTTTGATCTCCTGTCTCTGTATCTATCTCCTACATTATATATGAGGTCTAGGTCGGTTTAAGGTGAGCTTTCATGGCTTACCAGAATCACCTTCCCAGCTGGGAAAGACTCTCACACCATACGTGCGCTCCTGGCTTTCTGACAAGCCAGCACACGGCACAGCTTTATCACCCAGTGCAGAAGCTGACAAACGACACATAGGCACTCCTTCACTGATAACCACACATTCGTTTCTCTACTGAACACCACAGCATGGCCTGCCAAAAAGAGCACACTGCATTCAGACCCCATTTCCATTTCTTAATCATAGTTCTTATGGCAAAGTGTCTGAAAGAGTCTCTTCAGACATGAACACCATGTAAAGCACTACTGCAAGGTGGCAAGTTCAAGGACTAAACTAGAAAATTAACTTTAAAAATCAGTGTTCTGGTAAGAGCACCAAGAACTGACCCACTGGAGTGCCACACAAAGTTAGATGCCCCTAATTTGAATAAGCAGGGTAAGTTTTTCTCTATCTTTACATAGAAGTTATTCACTTGTCACAGATAATCATGTTCATTACCACAATTTATATTAAGTATTAGAAGCTATGGAAAACAAATGCAAAATGCATTCCTTTCTTTCTGATTCCTGAATCAACAGAATGATTGAACACCAGACAAATCATCTTCTCAAAAACCACTGAGCTATGAAAAGAACCCACCAGCTTGAAATCAAACCTTATTTACACAAGGCAGTTTGTCAGCCAGATTAGCAATCCTCTTAAGGTAGGCAAACTGCGAGTAAATTTTAAACTTTTAGTCAGTTCTTTACCACTTTAATGAAAACCAGCACAGGTTTCCAAACCATGGCTTTTCCTTGCAGAAAAGCACAGCAGTTACTTTCTCAGACACAGCGTCAGCCAATGCTCCAGCGAGCACAGGCCTGCATTAAACCTGCAGCCTGAACTCTCCAAACATCCACTTTGAGGTGCTCTCTCCATCCACTGCACCCCACAGACACAGCTGCTTCACTGAAACATGCTCAAAGTAACACTGACTATATTATCTTAATGTCTGGTGCTGTCTCAAGGTGATGGAAGACTTACAGAGAAATTCACCACAAGACCCGCTCATAATGGCCTAATGCCTGTTTTCAAAAACAAATAACACATGTATTCCCTTCCTCCAAACTGCAGCAATTCTGACAGTAAACGTTGGGGCTTAAATTCAGTGCTCAAACACTGCTTGATTCTTCTTTCCCTCAAAGAAGTCAATCAAGTGGTTTGGCCTTCAGAGCAGTCGGACGTGTCCATGGGAACAGCAGCCACACACCCACTCCCTCTCTCAGACCCTCTGAGGAGTCTGCTCACACCACAACCCTCTGTTACAAGTCATAGTTCCAAATTACTTTCCAATTAAAAAAAATCTCACTCAGTAAGGTTGTCCTTCCCACCGTGTCCACACCTTTGCCCAAGTAGTGTCTGTTTTCTCAATACAAAGGACCATTCTCTGCAGAGCTTTCCCTACATATGGATTTGCACACAAATACACATCCAAGTGTAAGTACCTTCCTTACCAACTGACACTATAAACTGTTAACTCCACAGCAGGGTAAAAATCAAGAATCTGGGTTAAAAGCCCTGAGATAGCACCACACAGATTTAACACTGCAATACAGTGTCATTTTAACGCAGCTGTCATTGAAGTGCTTTATAATGCATTCAGGAAAAAGGAGAGAACAGCCCTTCTCACATCCTGAGCCACTGGCTACAGAAAGACAGCTTTCGGTCTTCCGAAAGATTTTGAAGAGGTAATATTATTTGTGCATTAAGCAGCTTTAAGGATACTTTGTACCCCATTTTGCGAGAAAAGTAATTGCACTCACACCCTGCAAAAAACAAGTACAATTCACTACTGGCCTAAATACTTTGCTATGGTTTGCGCTCTTAAAATAAAAATATAGTCCAGGTGAACCTTAGCATGACTTTCTGAAAATATGAATTTACGAAAAACATTTGGCAATAACTTGAAAGTTGGCTTTTTTCGCCCTAACAATACAGGGTTTTTTTATGGCATTATAAAATAATTCATACCTGTCTTCATCACCATCAACAGGAATGGATATGCCAAAAACAGAGCTGGCAAGACTGTTCATTGGAGTACTTGCAGGTAACTGAAGAGGATTTGCTAGAGTGTCTGGAATGGGAGGCTTCACAAGAGGTTTATTTTCAGCTATAAGAGAAAGTGGTGGCTGAGGTAGGGGTTCCGATTTTCTTCTAGTATCATCAATCTGGCCTACTAAGGACTGGGCCTGGGTCTGAAACTGTCCGAGGCTTGCCTGAGGCAGACTGGCGGGTGCGTTGGGCGCACCTTGCATCATCGAGTGTCCAACGTGCTGGGACTGGACCGTGCCAGTGCTTCTGCTGACAGAAGGGTGGCTCGTCAGCTGGGACTGGACCAGCGTAACAGGGACGTTTGGCATAGTAGCAGAAGCGGTGGTGGCCGCACTAGGCACACTTGTACCGGGCACAACCGCAGGCACGCTCTGAACTCCAGGGACCACAGCGTGGGGAGCACCAGGCATTCCCGACACTTGACTGCTTCCCCCCATTGGATGCTGAGTCACAGATTTCTGTTGCACAACCCCCGTATGTCCAAGGCCCGGCTGCACCACACCTCCCGGCTGCGGGAGGGCAGGCTGACTCGCCTGTGCCTGGCCACTCTGCAACAACCCTGATCCCTGTCCGACTGCTTCGCTGGGCTGCGCTGACACCCCCAGCACTGGCGCTCCCACAGGTGAGGGGTTCTGGCCCGTCACCTGCCCCACAGGAAGGCTGGAGGCCACAGTACTTGGAGCAGAGCTTGTAGTAGCCTGCTGAATAGCTCCTTGAGACTGCATAATTGTCATGTGCTGCATGTATTCAGCCTGCCCAGGAGGCTGTGTCGGCAGTAGATGCACTGGTGGAATCTGGGACTGAGAATAAGCAAATTGTTGAGGCTGAGTCACTGGTATGTTTGCCTGCTGCACCTGCTGCTGGGCCACAGGAATGCTCGACTGCCCTACTGTCACATTTGGAGGTGCCATGCCTTTCCCGTTGGGTCCAGCCTGTGAAACACCCTGTGGATTTACCTGTGGCTGTGGTTGCTGCGGCACTATCATTTGCTGACTTGCTCCCGAAGCCCCAGAAAACACAGGCTGAGCAGTACTCTGAGGCACGGCCCCACCTACGGGCTGTTGCGGCTGCTGCTGTTGCCCAATGACAAAATTAGGTTGCTGTAGAGAGGACTGGTTCATTTTCTCTGTCTGAAGCAGCTGTGACACAGCAGCCAGGGAGCTGTCAGCTATAGAATCGGGGCCGTGGGCTGACGCTGGCATGGCCGAGATCACAACAGAACCTCCTGTGGCACCAAGGCCACTGTCCCTCTCTTGAGCAGCCTGCTCGAAGGTGCTGCTGTGCCTAATGCAATCTCCAGTCCTGCCCAGAACACCACCACCATCTGAGTCCCGGTCATAGTACTCCATACACGTCCATCGGCCTCGCCTGTAGGGCTCCCCAGTACCGTGGTCCAGCTTGATCACCCTGAAGCGTGAGCTGCACGCAGCAGCCGCCGTCTGAGACATGGCCCCGGGGGCAGTGGGTGCAGAAGGCCCTGTGGAGGACAGGGCAGCCTGAGCACTGCTGCCTCCCCCCACAGCAGCGCCAGGGGCAACAGCTGGCAGGGGCACAGCCGAACTTTTGGGCACAGCCCCCCCGTTGGGGCCTGCAGCCACCCCAGCAGCAGCCACAGCCAGCTGCCCGTCCAAAAGGAGATTGGGAGAGACGCTGCTGGGAGTTTCGGCCTCGCCCACGTTGTTGAGAGTCTCTTCGGAGGAGCTCCGCTCGCAGACGTCCTCAGGGCCGTAGTCGGTGGCTCGGGAAACATCAAAGATTTCAGAAGACACGTCCTCAGTGCGGGACTCATCCGGGTCATCCAGGCTCTCGGTGTCCTCGGTGATGCTGCTGGCCACCTGCGCCGTGGTCACGCTGGTGATCTGGAAGCAGCTCTTCTTCTTGGCCGGCATCTTGGACATGTTTCCTCCGCAGGAAGGGGCTCGGCCGGCCGTGGCGAGGCGAGCGGGGTACTGGGGCGGGCTGTCACGGCGTGCCGGCCGGGCCCCCGGCGCTACCGTACATCCTCCGGCGGCTTCCTGCGGCGGGCGGGGGGCGGCGGGGCTCCTCCTCTTCCTCCCTATCCGCAGCCCTCTTCCCGCGGCCGGGCCTCCTTCTCCTCCCTGCCGCCGCTCCGAGCGCCCCGCGGCTTCCTG
>VXBC01008924.1:219304-279411 GCA_013399945.1 Ploceus nigricollis | reverse complement strand
ACCGGGTGCCACGTCCAGCCCTTCCTGGGACGCCTCCAGGATGGGCACTCCAAACCTCCCTGGGCAGTTCCAATCCCTGAGCACCCTTTCCGTGGGGAAATTCCTGCTGATTCCACCCTGAGCCTGCCCTGGCCCAGCCTGGGGCCGTTCCCTCTCCTCCTGTCCCTGTTCCCTGGAGCACAGCCCGACCCCCCCGGCTGTCCCCTCCTGTCAGGAGCCGTGCAGAGCCAGAAGGGCCCCCCTGAGCCTCCTTTTCCCCAGGCTGAGCCCCTTCCCAGCTCCCTCAGCCCCTCCTGGGGCTCCATTCCGTTCCCAGCTCCGTTCCCTTCCCTGGACACGCTCCAGCCCCTCCAGGCCGTTCCTGAACGGAGGGTCCAGAGCTGGACCCTGGAGGTGCCCCGGCACAGGGGACAGTCCCTGCCCGCTCGTGCGGCCGCACTGCTCCGGGCACCGGCCAGGCTGCCACTGCCAGGAGTGTCACGGGAATGGGCTGTTGTGACATTTACTGTGGTCTAGCAAAGAAGAAAGGGAAATTAATAAAAGGTAAAAGGATAAGAAACAAGAGTGAATAAGGTGAACTGATTCACTAACAAACCAGAAAGGTTTCTGAAAAGTCAAGTATGAGAATTGCTACAGTCCACAGCCAGGTTAGCCAAGATCCACACAGTGAACCACACAATGGCCTTGTCAGCGTTACACTGATAATATTTTTGCGACGTTGAATTAGTGCTGAACAATATTCCAGTATGTTGGTCACAAATACACTAATATTTTTATTAAGTGTCTAAGCATGTACATATTCCTTTTTTTCCTTCAAGAAAAACATTGGCCACAGTTAGTTAAAAGGAATCCCCACATGCCTTCTGTTGGCATGTGCTAGGCCAGCGCTGTGGGACCCTCCTGGTGTCCCTGTGCCTGGTCGTTAAGACCTGGACAGGACAGATGGAGCAGGGGAAGGGCAGCAGGCTCCTCCTCAGGGCTGCTGTGTCGCCTGACAGAGGTTTGGGCAATTCTCCCCCGCTCTCTGTCACCTTCACCATGACACATTCACTAGGAGGATCCCCATACAGGTTTCAGTGGCAGTGACACCCTTAGTGGCTTTCCTTGTGGTTCTCCTGTTCTCACTGCGGGTGATTTTACATATTTTACATATTTTGCCATTTAAAGATCATGCCTCAGTCATGTGGCAGAAGTATCTCTCACACAGCCTGCGGACTGAGGGCACAAGTAATAGAAGACCAAAAAAGAAGCTCTTCTGGAGTGTGATAGTTGTAGGTATCCAGTGAAAACGGCACTACAATGTTCTGTTTGTTTCTAGAATTTTAAATGGTCAAAAGGTGGTGCTTCCCACTGATGGTGGCTGGAATCTGTGTGTCACTAGCACACACTAAACCCCTGAATGCTTGTGGGGTGCACACAGTCACACATGTGCTCACACCCAGAAAGGAAGGCATGGCTGTATATTAATATGTATATTATATATTATTATACATTAATATGAATGTATATTAATAGGTGTATGTGTACATTTAAGCTTTTGAAAAACCCTGATATAAACTTTAAAATTACAATGTTTTTTAAAAGAAAGATGTAGAAATATTAAAAGGAGTCCGTTTATTAGTATCTAGAGTGCATGGGTTCAGATATCTCAGCCTTCAGGTGATTACTGTTGGAGAGGAAAATCTAGCCTGTGGATGCCATTGATCTAACAAACAGGGCATCTACTCGAGTGTCAGGAGTCCAGGCTGGGCTGTTTGAGGGGAAGTCAGGAGGAAACGTTCAGGGGATTGCTTTTTTAGCTTCAGTCTCACCCCTCAGTTGGTATTGATCTGCACTATGGCTTTGTACAAGTTATTTTTCATTCTTTGATCTTCATTTTTTTCTCTCCCATCTATCATCTGCCTTATCTGCAGGTACAGAGAACTGTTGAGGGCTCTACTTACCATTCTTTTGTGTGTTGAGTACTGAGACCTAAATTTTGGTCAGGCCATGTGATACTGTCTTAGCAATAGTAACATACTGGCACAGTAAGGAACAAGTGACAAGCAGTTTATTTATCCCTAGGGTCTTTTCAAATATGAAGAGAAGTTTAGGAGTTACTAAAAACTGGGTATTCTAAGAGTGCACTCTGTTTCTGATGACTCTTATATCAAATCCTGCATTAACATTATAAATTTTAAAATAAACAGTAGTATCAGAAATTCCTTACTGTAAACTGTACATTTTCCTTTTTATGAAACTCATGGTTCCAGACAGTAAGACATTTACTCAAATTATTCTCGTTTTTAAGACTCCTCTAAATTACCCCAAATCGTCTCAAACCCAACTGAGATGCAATTGTAATTTGAATTTCAAGATCTTTTGAATTTCAAGCTGTAAGACACAAGACCTGGAAGACAAATACCAGGTTACAGACTGCTGGAGGGAAGAAGGGCACAGAAAATGGCAAATTAGTTATTTGAATGTCTAAGTGGGATTTTTGCATTTATAAAGGCCACTAACTATCCAGAGAACCATGAATAGTACTGCAGTACTTAGCTTCAGGCTCTTCTTAAAGTTTCATGTGACACAGAGTAGAGAATTTTCCTCTTCCCTGACTCTAAAAAAATTGCTTTTTGTCTTTGTAGTGTTCATAGTCTTCTACACGGGAAATAATAGGCACTAAATCCAACAACTAATGAAAAAAAATCATAGGAATGACAAGTGAGAAAAATGGACAGTTTCACACATTGAAACACCTTGAAAGTGCAAGTAGAAATGAATAAATGTTATGAAATGCCATCAGCTGTTGTTAGCCTGATCCTGACCCCTCTCAAGTCAGTGGCAAAACCCATCAGATGTCAGTGGCAGCTGTGTCTTTCCTTACTGAGAGATGTTAAAATCCAGGATGTACATTTGTACAGATCAACAGACAGGCCTTCAGCATATTAGGCTCTTCTTCATGATGGGCACCTCTGCTCTGTAGATCTTGTGCTGCACAGTTGTGGTGTTTGAATAGGAGCAGCTCCTTTAGTCAGAATGATGTGTCAAACACCACTGTTGTGTAACTATTCTGGAATTATTCGGTAAATAACTGAGGGAATTGATAGCATTCTGTGGAACTGGAGACTGCCATTCCACTGGGGGGTCTGAGGTGCTCTCTTGGTGGATGGGTTACTGCCAATACCTCCTGGGCTGCACAAGCCCCTGTATGGTTTTCATCTGTGGCATTTGGCTGGTCTTACTTACCACAGTTGTTCTCAGCCTTGCTGTCTGCTGCATTTTGAACCATTTGTGGTTTAGAGGCAGAGGGAAGAGAAGTATGGACAAAATCTGAGCTGCAAATCTAGTTTGGGATTGTAGTTTGGGATTGTTCTTGATGCTAAAAAAGAACTGTGGATTTGGAAGTCATCATAAGGCAACTACCATGTTTTGGCACCAGTGATGAATTACTGCTGCAAGAACAAGGCTTTTAGGGAAGGCACAGAGCAGACCTGGGTTTGGGCCATACTTTAAAAGCCAGAAAATCAATCCTGGCTTTAGGATAAATAAGTCAGGTTGGTCTGTCTTTTCTTTCTCAGTTTGAACGTGAAACACTTTGTAAACTGTTGCTATCTAGCTAATACACTGGAATGCAGTGAAATTTAAAGACATGCAATGTTTCTTCAATTTGATGTATAAATAGATTATGGCATTTTCAGCATTCCAGTCTTATGATCAAGTGGAATCCAGATCAGGTTTCATTTAACCTAGTAAAGAGAGAAGTGTGAACGGTTTCAGATAGCTCATGTGGCGTTCAGCAGCATATTCTCTCATATATTTTAAACTCATATTGAGTAAAGTGTGATATCAATATTGGACAAAATCCACATCTCTTTGATAGACTTGGTATGTCTGAAATCTATCTGTTTGGCTTGGTTTTATTCTAATGGACTTTTCAATAATTCATTGCTGGATTTCCTAGAATCTAGGTTGCTCATTTTCTTGAAAACATCTGCTTTGAACAGTAAGTAATCACTTTGCTTTGTGTATAAACCATTCTTCAGACTTGCCACCAGCTTTATCAATTACATCTCCATGTTAAAAGCATGAATAATGGCAGGGCATTTGTTTTAAATATGTTGTCTAAGCAAAAAAGGGAACAGAGACAAACTTCAGATAGCTTGTCAGATACTTTAAATAATTATCATGTGGCACAATTTGATCTGTAGTTACAAATCCATTTTCAGGACTGAGTTCCTAAAGGATTTATGTAATACTTGGGGTAGAAGCCTAAGAGGAAGTGTGGAAAGATGGTCTGTTTTTAAGATGAGAGAGCACTTAGAGAGTAGACATTAAAGCCATTGCAACTCCATAATAATAATGTTTAGGTGGCCTATTTAAACAGACTTCCCAGGGACCCTGATTGTTTGGAGAGGTGGTATCTCTGCTAGGGAGCCCTCTGCTTGGCTCAGGTGTGTGGGATGCTCAGGTTCAAAGGGGAGTGTGTACCTGCACCCCTCACATTTCACTTCCACAAGTGCAATGCCCTTTCTTCCCCTTTTGCTGCCAAGCAGGAATTCAAAAGCAGAGATCAGAGCTGGATAAATAAAGGTGTGGGGAAACATGTACATATTTAAGTTCTGAGCAATTTTTGACAGCTCTATTGCTACCACATCATGTAGGACATGAGACAGCAGTCAGCCAAAACTGGTTCCCTGGCCTTTTTTGCCTAAACATGCTTCAGAAAACTTACTGTCTGGATTAGCTCTAACTTTCCTACAAAAGCACAAATGTGAGGTTTGTAGTGGATAGTGGATTGATGGATTCCCTGTCTCCACATGGAATCTGTATGCAAAATATATAGCAAAAAAATAATACTTCTGTAGCTAATTCTTGCTTTTCTCATCCAGCTGTACAGCTATCAATGTCTGTGACTGCATCTACTGAAATACTCACACTGTCAGACACTAAAATGGTGTGGTGGATATAAACCTAAATTCTCTTCATGTAAATCTCTGCTTTTCTGCTGTTAATTTTGTTTTAAAACTTATATAAGTAGTTCTGCTGAAATCCACTAAAATAGAATCATCAGAAATGGAGAGCTTGCTAAGCAGAAATAAAAGTGTTTTGGGGTAGACAAATAATAGTTGTTTATGAGGACCTGCATTTTGTATTGTTATTATTACTTTATAATTGAGCACTTCCATTATAAACATGATTAAAAGGCACAACTTGTCCTTCATTAATGCTGAAGAAGTGATCTCAGTGTGTATCGGGTTTGCAAATTCAAACCATTTTCAGAGGTCTGGTTTTGGAG
The DNA here is from genome assembly GCA_013399945.1 of Ploceus nigricollis. Classification (NCBI taxonomy): domain Eukaryota; kingdom Metazoa; phylum Chordata; class Aves; order Passeriformes; family Ploceidae; genus Ploceus; species Ploceus nigricollis. Next base: position 274,133 of record VXBC01008924.1, on the reverse strand, counting down.
CCTGAGAAAAAAGGGAAAACAGAACATTTGGGGAAGTGAATGTTCTGACATTTGTCAGAGTGAACTGATGGAAGTGATAAAAACTATTGGGTTAATGAAAAATACCACAGTAATTAAATTACACTACTAGAATTCCCAAAGTAATTACCTGTTTCATAGCAAGCCCTAACAAATTCTCCATGAGAAGTCTGATGAGTGGACTTGTCCCATAGGTGTTAAATGGTGTGGGAACTCTTTAGTAATGCATTGCAAAGAGGTGATACACTCAGCATCGTCATTTGGAGCATTTTTTTCCTCAGTTGCACTATAAATAATTCCATATGGATAAAAATTAGCTCATAAATTCTGCAAGTTAAAACTAGGAATTTTCTCTTCAGGGGCTTGTATTCTGTTAAGACATCTGAAAGTCATTAAAAGCTCTTGACATGGAATTGTCTCCAAGAAGAGGAGCTGTGGTCTCTGTGGGGGCTGGTCAGGACATAGAGACTCCCTTCAAAAGAAGGAGAGGGGGATTGTTGGGTGTTTTTCCAACCACAGTCCCACTTGCTGCTGTTTGCATGACCCTGACAGGACCTGAAGGGAACTCGTGGATGTTCAGGTGTTGCTCTGCAGCAAGTGTGGTGTGGCAGCTGCCAGGTCAGGGTGGGGAAGGATCTGCACAAAATGCAGCACATACAAAGCAGACATGGGAACAACAGAACTGGGCTTTGGCTTTATCTCAGGGGAAATCCTGTGGTGGTACCACCACCAGTGGCACTGCCCTGTGCAGGGCACAGCTGGTCACCCAGACACACACACCTGTCCTGCCTGCCAGGGCTGCAGCTGACCCAGCGTGCCCAGCCTGGGAGCACAGACAGGCAGCGGTGCCAGCCCAGGAGCTCACTGTGACTGCACTGCCTGTGCCACAAGGTGTGCACTGCTCAGGCAACACCAAGGCTTCTCGAGCACCCAGGTTGCACCTGGAGGAGTCTTCCCTTTCTTGATGTACCTGCCCTGCTGTTATACCACTGCTGCTGTTCCTTTTGTCTCTGATGCAGGAAAAAGCCTATCTCTGTTAGCCACAGCTATTCCCACAACAGTGGCTGTGGATCTCAGACCATCTCAGTTAGATGGTCTCCTGTTGGAGAACTCATAACAGGCTTTTATCCAGAGCTCAATTGACAGGTGAGCACAAATGCACTGTCAGGCACAGTGTTCATGGGTTTATCCCATAAACCCCCAGTATTTCACCTTTGGTCTCTCCAGTGGTGAAGGAGGTTTTGGCATTTATTCAGTATTAAGTCATAAACAAATTTTAAATTATTCAGTCCTACAAAGAAAATATCAGCTGAAGAAAGAGGGAAGAGGGTTTTTTGTGATTTTCTTGGTCTTTTGGTTGTGTTATGCTGTCATACAAGAGCCACTCAGTTCCTCACCTTTCCCCCTCAGTGAGACACTCAGGAGATTACAGATCTTACTATGAATTGAGCACTGTCTAGATCAAAGATGTCCTGGGGTTTTAAGTTTCAGGACATTTCTCCACCTAATTAACTGGGAGCTGATTTTTGCCATCTCATCTGGTGCCCACATCAAGGGCAGAGTCAGCAGAGAGCTGACACTGCCCTGTGAGCACGGGAGGTGGCACGGTGCTGCACAGGGGGGGCACACAGGTGCCCTGGGCTGCACAGGGAGGGCACACAGCTCTGACAGCAGCTCACACTCTGCCCTGGGGCTGTTTGCCTGTGGCTTGTGTGCCCATCCCCAGCAGCCCTCACTGTTAGCAGCTGATGGAATGATGCCGTGGGTGAACCAGTGCAAATCCAGCTGGGTACAAGGTGAGAGCTGTGTGGAAGTCTGCTGAAGGAAAGGATGTAGGCTCTGAGAAAATACCCCTGTCAGAGGTGGAGACTGGGGTGGTGGACATGTTGCTGTCCTTCTCTCCCTAGCTGAGGGGGACTGTGGCAAGCAGCTCCTGCAGCCAGGCAGCCAGGGCTGCTCTGTGGTCTGACGGTGACACTGTGCCTCTCGAGTCAGGGTGAGCCTGCCCAGGCACAGCCTGCTCTGGCTGGCAGGGAGTCACATCAGCCAGCTCTTGGGGAGTACACATGGGTCAGAACAAGCCAGAGGAAGAAAAATTGTGTGGAAGCAGGGTGCTGAAATACAGAACAGTGTGGTTTTATTCTACATAGCCCAATATCACAGTTAACCTGTGCAAATATTTCTGTGTTTACTCATGTGGTAAAAGACTTTTATAATGGTAAGTAAATACCTAGTAGGATAGATTTAGCATGTGGGAAGGCTCACAGTGAGCTTTGTAAGAATGTGAAGGTTGAGTAATACCAGTGTACACACAAGCAGCAGAACGGGGGTAGTTTTTTAAAAAGTTGAATTTCTGCACGCAGGCATGCTGTTCAGATTAGCATGGCAGTACATATGGAATTTATTTGAAATTTCTCTTTTCAAGAACACAGACATATTTAAATATGTTTTCCTAGAGCATGATGCATAAGGAAATACCTGTTTTCCTCCAGTGTACTTCCCAGAATCAGGCCTTAATCACCATTTTCCACCCCATTGTTAAAAGAAATATGCCAGCTCTTCTGTATCATGAACTGTTTCTGGAGTGCTGCTTCTGTGAAGGGTACACAGACACATCTCAGCTTCTGTTGAAATTAATTAACAGGTGGATTTTGGGCAAATTTTGTGGAAGTTCTCCAAGCTTTATAAATAATATCTCCTAGGTTTTTTTCAGACAGTAAAACTGAAACCTAAATTGGAAATTATTCCCCTTTACTCAAAACTTCAGACCAAGTCAGTACCCAAAGTAAAATCTAAGGTTTCTTGATCTCCTGCAGAGTCCTGTGAACATTGAGCAGTGCCCTGTGTAAGCTCTCTTGAGGATATTTTACAGTGTATGATGCATGTTGCACTAGTCTGTTGTTTCTGCATCTCTGTTTTTGCAGATGAATTGGTACCATGTAGGATATGGGGTGAAAAAGCGATTTTGAGTGTTAAATGACTAAAGGATTTTCAAGCCTGTACTCCTTCATGGTGTTTCTCAGGCAAGGGAAACAAGGTTCAGTTCTGCATGTAGAAGAGGTGATGCACAGCAGAAACTTGGAAAGCTGGAGCTGAAGTTGTGCAAGGAGAAGAGAGATGCTTTCAGTTCCCTCCCACATTTTCTGTTCATATCTTTCCCTATCAGAATTGCTTTCTCATTCCTGCTTCCCCCTTTTCTGTGCCAGCAGAAGGAATGTGCTGGGTTCAGTGTAAGCTCCTCTATGGATGCTCAGTGCTGCTGGCTGCCATGGAGCCACAGGGGCTCCCCAGAGCTGCTGGTCACCAAAGCTCTCGAGCTCAGCACTTGGAGGATGCAAGCCAGAGCCACACACTGGCAGGGGTTTGACATCCAACGTGTGCACTGAAGTCACGTCCCCTGAAATCAGTTTAGGTAGAATTGGGTAGATCTGGAATTTTGCTCCCAAAGACAACCTGTGGGATGTGAAATAGAGCCAGTGACAGGAACCTGACAGGGACCTGCGTTCTGTGCAAAGAAACCCAAGTGACAAGTCCATATGGCTTTTCCCTGTGGAATATGGACTGTGGATTGCTTCCTCCTATGACTCATGGACAGCTGCACACAGGTAGGATCCCTGTAACCCTGTTTTCACTTTGTAAATCATTAGACAACACTTTTCAGACTCCTCTTGCTGAAATACTAAAATGAAACCCACAGCCTGGTAATGTCTGCTGGCCCTTGTTCCACCTGGGCACGCTCTGCTGCAGGGGTTACTGGCACTGGCCCACTCAGCTGTAAAAGAAAAAGCTTTCTCACAGGGTGCTTCTGGTAGGATCATGACTTCAGGACAATCCCTCTTTTTTGAAGTGATGTTTAAGGGAATAGCACATGGTAAATTAAGACATTTGGAGAGCTGCAAATCCAAAGTTGGGTACTGTACAGCAGTGACATTCTGGTCTATAAGCAATCTCACTAAGAATGCTGGCTCACACACTAACAAAAGGGTTTAATGATGAAGGTGATCAGAATCTGATCCATAGCAATGTCATTGCAGGATTGCAATGATTGGACTCGGGGTTCTTCAGGAGGACAGTGAGGGAACAGAAAGGCAGAATGTGAGAGGAGCTACATGGTGAAAGAATGCACAGTGAGGGCTCTTTCCTGCAGCTGCTGAAGCCCGCTTTTCTCTCATAACAGTCATTCTTTAAAAAAAAACAAACTGAGAGAAGTGAAGATTTATGGCCTAGTCCTTTGATGCCATGGTCTGTTGAAGCATGGAGAATGGACATAAGAAGTGGGTTTAGTGTTCTTTTGTGGTAAGTTACAAATGGCACCAAGAATGAGGAAATGTGTCTAATCCTTGCATGGACATCAATTGAATCAATGGTATCGAGTGAGTTTCTTCATCTCATTGCATCACAGTGACTCCATGTTTGAAATCAGGTGGATGACTATCAAGCATTGTTCACTGTTTGAGATCTGCAGCTATAAAATAGGAGCAGCACAGGCAGAGTCAGGATGACAGATGCCCCACATGCAGCTGTGGCGTCCTGGCCTGTGGCAGGAGCTGTGTGCTGCCCAGATGGGTTATCCAATAGCCCACAGCAGTTGCCAAGTAACCACTGGAGGTTATGAAAAATCTAATACTCAGAATTAAAAACTGTGGAAAGATCCAAGTTCACCGCAAGACCTCTCCCAAGGCTTCCTTATAATTCCTTGTTGGGGGAACATTTTAAATTCATCACCAACATTATTTTTATGTTGCTAATTCCCAGAGCCCTATTCAAGTTTTATGCATCAAAAAGGATAATTGTGTTATCCAAGTAGGTCTTCAGAAATTGACTTCTATCTTTGATACCCAATAGCTGCAGTCACCTGTAGCTATTTGGGTTTGGCATCAATATAAAAATCTATTTATGTATTCAGCACTTATCTAGAGACTGTGTAGTTTACAGTGAGCAAAGGTGTTCAATATGGAGTCTGATCCTTTGGATATTGCCCAAGGAATAGCATTTAAAGTTATGCTTGGCCCATGCCAATCCTGAGCAATTCCCACCCTTATGGAAATCTCTGTATGATATGACATTTGTTTTCTGTAATCCAGGATGTGCCTTTGTAACCATAACTTTTTTTGCACACACATGTATGCCTCTAAAATTGTCTGGTTCTGTCTGACAAACATAAGAAATTTTCAGAATTATATTCATTTTGGGGACATGCACTTATATCTTGGACAAGACTAAATTTATGAGCCTTGCGAGTGTAAGGTATGGCTTTCATCCTAAATTTAATTTAATTTTCAATTCTGTTGATAAATTTTCTGTACTGATTTCAAAGTCATAGGGCATGTTAGCTGGACGGCTAAGATTTCTAGAGAAAGGGGGTTGTGTATTTATAAGGATAACAGTAATATTCAGAGTGACATCAGTAAGGGTTATAAAAATAATTAAAAGAGTTGAGTTTAAGAATTAATACATGACCACACAGAATAACAAGTGAGGAGAAGGGAAATGCAGTTCCTCTGTTATGCTGTCCTCTCCCTCACAGCCTGGCAGGGCTGGACACCAGACTGGATCCTTTACTGTAAACAGAATACCTCTTCTGTTCCCCAGGTGAGCAGACAGCAGTGAGGATGGGCCCTGAGACCTGGCAGTCCCCCATAAACACAGCCTGGATTCACTGGGGAACACGGATGTTTTGGCGGTACCTGCTGCGAGCCTGGCTGTTTCGTGCTGTGGGAACAGCAGTGTGCTTGCTCTCCTCTGCATTCTTACCTGAGATTGCCTGTGCTGTGTGCTTCCTGCAGTCTGCTCTGGCGGGCAGGGCAGCCCTCCGTCCCCTCCTGCAGAGCAGGGCCGGTGTCGTCATGCCTGGCGGCAACTCTGCAATGTGCAGGAGCTGGCACGGGGATAAGATCACACCTGTCCTGTTCTCTGACCTGAAGGAATGTAAACTTGCTGACCTCATATATCTGCTGACGTTGGCAGATGCTCTTGCTCACACCACCTTGTAATTCAGCATTATGCTTACTCCTCACGCTGCACCGTGCTGCGCACGAGCTACCAAGGAGTGGTCCTGTGAGAGGCCACCATCCCATGAAGCAGAAAAGCAAACTCCTCAGGTAGGCTGACTGAGGTGAGAGATGGCCCCGAGGAGGCCCAGAGTCCCTCATTCCCTGGGCAGGCCCATGAGAAGGGACCTGGCTACTGTGTTAGTTGGTGCAGACAATGCCTCAGAGGCTACAGTGTGATGGGCAACAGAGTCTCTAAGCCCACCACCTGCGTCCAGGTGAGCTGTGGGGAAATCCTCTTGAACATTGAGACACCAGATACCTCCCTCCATAGCTGCCTCCCTGCAGGCGTGGGAGCCCACATGGAAGGCGCCTCATTAATTCCCTTTGGAACATATTCATTACTGGTGTGACTCCCACATGGAAGTCTGCTCTCAGCAAACCTCACAAGCGTGCAAACTGCATCTGCTGTCTTACCTGAAACCTACCTTCTCCATGCTCTGTTGCAGCTCAGGTTGGCCCCAGAGGCAAATCTGTGACATTCCAGTTGAACGTGGTTCCACGTGAAGGTGACATTACCCTCTGTCCCACCGGGGCAGAGAAGGGGTTTCTGAGCAGGATCCACCTCTGAGCAATGCATGGAAGGAGCAGCCTGTCCCATACAAAGCTGCAGTCACCGCCGAGGAAGTGAGAAGTTGGCACTAACCCCTTATCATATATCCTCCTTTTCTCCTATAAAATGGGGGGCTGGAGCACCACATTTCTGTGTCATTAGGCCAGTCAATATGCCTGTGTTGGGCCATACATTATTTGGCTTTACTTTGATTTCAGAAGCTGTAGCAATATGGGTCATGATTTACATCTGTGGTAGGTTGTAGTAGCAAGAAGAAGCAAACAACTGTTCTTGTATTTGACATTTTAAGTGCTTTTTAGCAATGTTACTATCCAGACAAACCAACATTACTTTGAAAGCTACTGTGGAAATTCACAAACGATAATATAGCCAGAGACAATTATAAACATGTAAAACAAACAAAGGTGGTGCTTTCTAAACATGAGTCTAAGGGGTGACCACTGGCTCTCCATCACATGCATTCCAAAAGGTCCATGGATGTGCTGTAAAGAGTAAATTTGTATATATAGGAAAAATTTTAAAATAGGTCACAGTTACATGCAAAACTAACACTTCTCCTTTAAGGATGACTGGCTGAGAGCCGTATCTCCCCAGGAGCAGTTACCAGCTCCAGTGAGGATAGCTGTGGGAGCAGAGGGACCTGAAGTCAGGTCCAATTCTTGTTTGCTTATTCTAGCAAAGAACCTTCTTAGAACAGTAAGAAAAAGCTCTTTATTCCTGCAAAACTTGTGGCATTATCCCTTGTAACCTTCCTGAGGGTGGGGAGTCACTGCCAGAACTTTTGCACAGCTTCCCTCTGAGGAGTCATCACAAACCCTGGCACTTCTCAAGGCAGAAACAAGTTACACCGACACCCCTGCTTCAAAATGCAAAGGGTTATTGCTGCAGGAATAAATCCTCTTTCTTAGAAAGAGAGGCATAGAATGGAGCAGGGAAATTGAAAGATTTTGTCTTGTTCCTGCTGCAAATGCTTGAAATGCTTAAGACTGAATTATCTAGGGAGCATGTCAAGGGTCTGACAAAACCCAGCAGTTTTAATTACTGGGCTCTGTTCAGCTGTCAGAATCCAGTGGGTCTGCTGACAAGACAGAGTGATGACAGATCAACCTCCACTGACATCCTGCGTAGATGCCTTTAGAGTAGTAAAACATACATTTAAAAATTTATACTTAGGCATGTGCACAAAACTTGAAGTCGTTCACAGGTGCTCAGATTTGTATCTCAATTACAGATTCCCTTCAGTGGGGCATGCAATTTAAATCCCCAAACCAAGTCAAACATGACACAAAAATGATTAATTATTGAACAAAAACATATCATCATGACCATCTGTGGATAAAAAGAAGAGGGGAGTTTCACCACTGCAAATACAAAATTCACAGTTGTAAGACCTGGAGGGAGCTTGGAGCTTTTTAATTATCCAGAGGAATAATGGATTTTGGAATCATTACAATGATTTAACATGGCTTTGGGTGCTATTATTTTGTTTTGCAGTGACAGAGACTTCTGCAAGAGAAAAATGCGGAATCCCAGCCTAAAATCTCCCATTGCAGAGGTAATGTCTCTAACCTCATATGGAGCCAGGCCTGGCCACCTGCTCAGGAATGCTGCTGAAATGCAGCAGTGAGAGCAAGTCAGCTCTTTCACTGCAGGTGTGCCTACAGGGATGGCTGCTGGGGCTTTCTGGGGGGAGCTCAGAGCTCCCTTTGGTAAGGAGCCTCTCTGTTTCCTGTGAGATGCACGCGTGGCACGTGCAGGGCAGCGATTCTGTCTGCCCAGACTAAGCCCTGTCGGGCTGTCCCAGAGGCAGCAGGTGAGCTGTGCTCCTGTCCAGGGTGCACAGGGGGTGCAGCTGAGAGCAGCAGCTCTGAGCTCTCTGTACCCCCACGGCACCATCTCTGCAGCTGCCCTCCTGCTTTGGAGGAGGCTCTTGTTCAGAGAAGGCTCCCTGAAAGACCTTTTCTTTGTAGGAGAAAAAAAATATACTCTGGCCAGCCTGGGAACCCCTGATTTTAGGAGAAGCCATAGAGCCTTTGGGAAACAGCCTTCACCTGCGTTCTGCAGGCTGTGGATGAGAGTTGCTGTGTGCCTCTGACGGTGCGTGGAGAGATGTGCACTAACACCCTGGCAGGGAAACACAGCAGAGAGCACTCCCAGCAGCGGGCCAAGGGCACCGAGCTGGGCATGCCCTCTCTGCTGGGCAGCTCTGATCTCCATGGCTTGCTCAGGGACAGGAACCACACGTGACTTGCACCTCAGCTGAGTATGTGGCCAGTGGGAAAAGCACTCCTGGCAGCAAAGAGAAAGCAAGAAAGTGAAGTGACAGAAACGGCCCTTCAGCTTAGCACTTGTCTCCGTATCACCCCTGAGAGTGAATTCATATGCCCTCAGACGATCCATTCTTGAGATCCTCAGCATAAACTGAGTTTCCCTGTGCACACACCAGCCTGTGTGAGCACCTTTTGTGCAGCTGCTGGCAGATTTTGGAGGCTCTGAACCCATGACCAAAAATAGGTGGGTCTGGTTTCCCTAGCCATCGTGTTCAGTGTTACACATGCCATGATGATGAAGCACTGTAAATCATGAGTCTGCTCACATTCACTGATAAACCAATCATGCAGAAGGTTCCTTGGAGTAGGAATTCAGCAGAAGGCATTTCACATCTGTCAGAAATAATTCAAGGGTGTGGAATGACTAATTGGGAACTGCATGAATAATCAAGACTTCATTTTCAGCAAGACAAAGCCATGAACTTTTGTCTGGCACATCAGTAAGGAATATGTTCCCTTCGTTAAGACCCATGTTCTGGGGACTGATGCTAGCAAAAATACCAGAAGGAGGGATTTTTGTGATGATCACAGAGTGTCCACTTTTAAAGTGCAGCTCATAAGTCTAGCTAAAGGACAGAGCTATTTGAGAAGCAGATGATGCTATGTAAACCTTAAAAGTAAAATATTAAACTGAAAATAAAGACATAAAATTTGAGAGTAGAATAGAAAAATGGAACATGAAATCAGCCTAAGCCAAGGTTTTTAATAGTAAGCAAGGACTCAGATCTTTCCCTTGGCCAAGTCTAGAAACCAGCCACTGGTCTGCCAACCACTACTGGTTCCCACTCGTGTGGAAATGAGGAGCTGGGGTTCCCTTTTTTTTTCCCTAGACTGCAGGACAAGCAACAACAGGAGTTGTGCTGGTCTGAGGTTTTGATTTGCTGTGCTGTGTAAGAACAGTGATGAGAAAGGGGGAGATGGGATCATTTTCCATCTGGCCTGTGCCAGCTTCAGAGTCCAGGCACCCTCCAGGATCAGGTGCTGAGGCCCTCAGCTTGTTCCATCAGAGCTCCCAGGCACTGCATCCCTGCACACAGAGCTGTAAATACTGGCAGCACGCAGGGATTGGAGACTTGGCAAATGTGATAAATGGCAGGAAAAGCTTTATAAGCTGAGCAGAGCCTGGAAGAAAGCTTGTGAACTCTGGTCACAGGTTATAGAACAGACAAAAGCATGTCAAACAAGGGATATTGCTGAATTTCTATAGGTACTGAGGTCCAGAGATTGTCACTACAGATAAGGTATTTCCAGTACATTTTTTCTTTATACAAATTGTAAAATACCTCCCAAAAGTACCGGTTAGGTGACAGGATCTGCTCTTTCAAGGACAGGGCTAGGGCTAAACTCATCATGACCACAACCTGCCAGCACTTCACATAACCCGATCCCATGTGAATCACCTGGTGAGTGGGAGCTCCAAGAGCTGAGTCCATGAACAAAGCATGTCTTGGAGCAGGGTGAGGAATGCAGAGGCGTGTGCTGGAAGGTGTGGCAGGTATGTGTGAGCTGTTAATGATCACGCTGAAGAAATCCTGGTGATGCAGAGGTGAAGGAGTCCAAGAACTGGAGGAGTCCAGAACCCATGCTGTAGGATCAGCTAGCTGAAGGATGGATCTGCATCTATACCAGCTGCTGCAGGTTCCTGGCATGGAAATGCTGTTCAGCAGCAGCACTTCTGAATCTCACACTAGCAGCAAGTATGGGCCTGCACTGGTATTATCTTAATTTTCAGAGACTTTATCATGTTTTTCGGAGCCATCCTATCTTTCATTTGAGACTTCACTGGACAGGGCACTGCATGGCTACTACCACTGTTCTCTGAACCAGCCTCTCTGAAGGTGACCTCCTCCACTTACAAGTGAGGAAAGGCAGAAAAATTAGAGTTTATTGGGTGGAACTCTGGACGGGTAATGGATAAATCCAAGAAGTTTAATAGATGAAAAATGGCAAAATCACTGACTAGCATTTGCAAAGCTGAAATGCAAAAAGCTTAAGTTCTGCAACTTGAAAAGTACGGAGTCTGTCTAGTTGTGAGTCAAAATTGTGGCAGGATCTGACCCTGCCTGCTCAGCCCTGCCACTGAGGTTCTCTTTCTCCATGTTATAGGCTTCAGCTGTAGTGCAGCAAAGGGACCTGCACCATCCTGACACGAGCACTGCTCTGCCTGCCTGCACTGCCTCGCTGCAAAGAGTGCCTCTGAATTATGGGTGGGCAACATTCACCAAAATGGATTTCCCCAGAAAGTTTGGTGCCATTCACCGTATTTGCTCCAAGGGCTTTCTCAACCCCCTTGAGGTCCCACGCCACTGGGGAGGGCTCTAACACACCTGGAACAAGGCACACCTTGCTGGGGAAGTGACCTGTGGGCATAAGTGATCTTCCTGACACCTGGCAGTTGTCCCACCCAGGCTTCACCTGCATCTCCTTCAGCCAAAGGAAGGATGGGGATCAGGCTGCTGGGTGAACAGCACAGTCCTGACCCTGTGTCCAACCAGCACTACATGACCAGGCATTCCACTAACAAACATTCCCAGGAATTCCAGGCAGGAGACATGCAATGTCCATCTCATCTTGATTTTTGATATTTTTCCACCCTAAACACTTGGCTAGGTGACTGTTGTTTGGCTTTTTAAATTTTTCTGAGTGGTAACTGAAGATGTTTACTACCAGGCAGGAGTTTTGTTTCCCTAAGAGCAGCAGCCTCAGCTCCTGGAAGCAGGCAGCTTCAGTGGCTGTACCGGGCATCTACTGATCTCAGGCCTTATTCTTTCACCTGTCTTGTCACTGACCTGTGTCTGCTGGTGCTGAGGGATTGAATATATGATCCAACAGCCCTCCCCTCTGGGGAGGGGCAAAGGAAACACCAGACATTTATTTCTACTTGTCTCTGTTCACATTTTGTACTGGAAATTCACTGATAGGCATTCAAGCGTGAAATGCAGCGATTGTTTGGGAGGTGGCCAGAAAACCCTGACATTCTGGGAGCCAGTTATCTTTCTGCAGTTTGTCTAGCAGAGAGGCACTGTGGTTCAATGAAATTTTTCTCCCTATAGCCTGAGGTGATGCTGGTTGTTTCAAGTCATAAGCAACGAAATCTCAGGGCTGTGAAACCCTCCAAGCCAGGAGTGGCACCTGTGTTAATACAGAAAGACACAGAGTTTGTTTCTGACCCATTTCCATCTCATAGGGTATTATAATTCTGTGCTGTTAAGTTGTGCTGAATCTAGACATGGTTAACGGTGGGGTGAGGCAGCTGGGTGCTCACTGCAGGAGGAGGAGGAGGCTGCTGGGGCAGGGGCAGCTTGGGGCCCACCAGCAGGCTGGGCCTTATCTCAGCTGTTACTGTGAACTCTTCAACCCCTGTGCTGAAGGGCTGAACATGTTCAACAGCTTCACATTTGTCTTCTCTCTCACAGACTTCCTCTTCCAAAAGTTCTGACTGCTAAGGGCCACAGCCAAGCTGGAAGCCCACTGTCCCCTGGGAACTCCAGGTGGGGAGGGGGCTCTCTCCATTCCCAGGGAACTCCAGGCTGGGAGCAGGTGCTCTCTGTCCCCCGGGAGCCCCGGGCCAGCTGTGCAGGGCAGTGCTGGCACAGGTGGGATCAGCTGCTGGACTCAGCAGACACTGAGCATGTTTGCCCAAGGATTAAGCAAGGTAAGCCTCTGGGCTTGTCCATCCCCCATTTAGGGGGCCCAGTCCCTTTACCTTTCTCTGTCCACAGGGTATTTAAAAGCTGGTATTTAAAGGCCCTGGTGCCCTGAGGAGGACACCTTGGGCTGGCAGGACGTGCTGTGGCCACGCTGCCCCTGCTGAGCCCTGCTGCTTTGGGCACGCACGGCTGCTGGCGTCTGCTGTCTGCTCAGCTTTACTTTGAGGTATTTAAACTTAGCAAAGTGGCTTTTTTTAGATCCATATGCACAGATCAGGTGGTCACCTGTGTCAATATGTTTATTCACAGATCCTAGCTGCTTTCAGGGACCAGCCTTCTCTAAACATAATTAGGGCTATTTAAGTAGTTGCTTGCAATTACCTGTCTGTCTGTTCACACAAAACACCATGAATTCCCTCACTGAGCAAAAACTCCAGGTGGCACGAGGGTGAAAAGCAACAAGGATTTTGCTGTTGAGTGCCTCAAATATTTCTATGATCCTACTGTCAATGGATGTTTACTTCTGAAGAGCTGCCCACTATGTCTACTCTGCCATTATGTCAGTTTTCAGACCAGCAGCTTTACCGGGCACTTTGGCAGCTGTTCCCACCTGTCAGCCTCCCTCACCCTGGCTCATACTAATTAGGCTGGAGGTATATGCAGCAAAGCCTGATTTGGGGCTGGATGTGAATAGAAGCTTTTCAGCTTTTGTCCTTTTGCCTGCCCTAAAAATTTGATTCCTGGGATTGCAGCAAGGCCATCACACTGTGTCTGAGTGAGTGTTGGTGAGCAGAGCTGGGCCCCACACCTGGCCCCAGCAGGCGCTGAACTATCAGGTCATCTGGAACATGAGTCTCATTTTCAGCACTGCACAATTTTCTCCACACTGATGTTATCTTTGCCATCAGCTACTGGCATGCAGCAGCTCACATATGCCATTAGCAGGTGGCAGAAGACATAAATGGAATTTTCTCTCAGAACATTTCTTCCATTCTTCCTCCCAGACTGATGAAGTGCAAGTTCAAGCCAAAGGCGTGTAGTGACTACAGCCCGTTCCCAAACAGGGCCACAGAGAGTTAAAAGCAGGCTCCAGGAGAAACTCTCACACCTTTCAGTCTCTCTGCCATGGTTAGCTTGTCAGCACACTGCCCTTAGAGCATGGGGAGTGCACCTGTGTGTGGCTGCACTCCTCACAGCCTGGTGGCAGCTCCCCAGCTCCTCGGGATCAGCCGGCAGCAGAGACGTGGGCGCAGTCGCTGTGGGGAGCTGAGGCACCTGCCCATGGTCTCAGCAAGCTGCTGGCAGCTTGGCAGGGCTCTGGGCACCGGAGATGAACACAGAAATTTAAGGATCAGGCAAACAAATTGCCAGAAGAGGCATAAATTCAGGAACATAACATGTGCACATTGTGTGGCCTGCAAAAGGAGGAGGTATGAGCATGAGGAGCTCCAGATCATCCCACAATTATGCTGCTGTGAGCTCAAGCTGACCTGCCTTCCAGCAGAGCCACAGTCAGAGGAGCCTGGGAGCTGCTGCTGGAATCGTGTGCCTGAGTGCACTCCTGACTCACCATTCACTTTTGCATCTGGATGTCTTATAGGAGATATAAATCGCTTTTTGAAAAATCTTATTCAGGGTTCTTCTTTTATTTTTAATATGGGGTTTTTTTCTGTCTCCCACAACTGCAGCAAATCCTGCTCAAAGCTGCTCCTGAACTTGATGGAAAAGAAACATATCAAAGACCATGGCTCAGGACCCCCTTGGTCTCCAGACCTGACATGAGCATTCATTTTTCATCTATTTTGTATTGTCCCCAAAGGACAATTTTATTCCAGGTTCATGAGCTCACACTGAAAAACAATAGAACATTTCCAAAGTCACAAAATTCTGTGGAATCGCAAGTCTAATGCTTTGGATCCAAAGCTCAGCTTTGGGTTTTTTTCCCCACAAAGATACTTAGATACTTGACCAAGTGAAAAGTGCTTCAGTGCTACAAGTGCCATTTTGATGCTCTTGTCTGTCTGACCTTCTCAGGGACTTTGTTTCATTAGATAATGCAGATGGGGGAGGGACTGTCATTTGCTTTTGTTCATCAAAATCTTTACATACCAAGGTTATTTAAAATAATTTTCTTCCATACAAACATAGTTTCTATTGCCCAGTGTGCTCTTTCATCATATGTGGAAATGCCATTCCCTGGTTTCAAGAAATCTTTGGGTTTATGAATGCTGCTGCTGTCCCACGTGAGGGTGGTCTCTGCCCCCTTCCCCCTGTGTTGCTGGGGGTCAGGGCAGTGAAGAGAGCACTGAACTATTGAAGCCAGACTGCTGTGTGCACCTGGGCACAGCTGTCACTGGAAAGGTGCAGGGCAGAGGCACTTTTGTGCCAAGCACAGAAATAATTTCCTTAGAAAAGTATTTTGCCTAAAGCCCACTATAGATTGCAGCCCCAGGTAACTCATTTGCTTTGGTCCAGGATCAGAGCTGAAACTCTGCAGAGGAAGCATGGCCAGCCCTGGTGTGAGCACTGGTGGCCACACAGGCAAGGGATCTCCTGTGCCAGATGACCCAGGGTAGAAGGAAAGAAAAGGCAGTAAGGAAAACAGGGGTCGTAATAATTATGTTGTACTGCGGGGAAAAAAAGAACTTGTCATCTGGCTAAGAAAGAAATTCCACTGGATCCTAAATTTCCTACCTATCTCCATGGAACACCTTCTGTCAAGTGCTGTCAATACCTCAGAGTTCTCTCATGCTCCTTTCTTTTAAAGTTCAAAGTCAAAAGGTGACTTTGAGGTGGCTGCATCTATTTGCCCTTTTCTCCCCTTGAAGCAAACAACCAGTAAAATTCCCTGGCGTATTTTTCTCCTTTCTGAAGTTTCTTTCCTCCATTGCCCTCCTCCATAAAATCAGACCCCTTTTCACACATGGGTGAACCTAGAAAATCATTTAGAGTGGGAAGCACATGAACCACTTCACTGAACATCAGGTAATTGTATATTAGAGGCCCTTTGAAAGGTCATCTATTTCTGGGTAATTTTCCCAGCTACTTTCTTTGTGAACTGAAGCTCACTGGCACCAAGTGAAGAACAGGGTGGCTCTGCACACATCTCCAGCTCCCTGGCCCTGTGAATTGCCCACCCTGATCACTGTGTGATTCCTTTGATGTTTTCTTTCCAACATGCCCATCTCCACATGTCACCTGCTTATGCCATGTTTGTATCACTCACCTGTGTCCTGGGTGGGCTCAGGTTTTCAAACACACTGCTCACTTTTCTGAAAGAGGCTGACTTTTCAGTTGCATTAGGATACAGAAAACAACCTGAACATCCTGAGACACACAAACAGACACACAAGCACACAGAGCACTGGAGGGCTGGCGAGCCTGCCCGTCCGTGGTTGCTCCTGGTGCATTTCTCCTACGACAAGGATTCCAGGTGGGCTCAGCTGCAGCTTTACCTTCTCAGCACCACAAATTTGGGTATTATTCCTAACAAACCAATAAACTTTGCGATAATAAATAAGAAGCTAAAACACTAATTTAAACGAACTGACAAGTGTTACAGCCACGAGATAGTCACATAATCCCAATTTCCATTCTAAACCAGACAAAAAACATCAAGCAACACTAAAGAAACTTTATGTTCTTTAGTAATGCAATTTCAACTACAGAAGTAAATAAATTTGGTTTATACTAAGAATGGAAGCACAGAGGGACTTCTCTAGATAAAATTTCTATTTTATAAGAGATTTAAATTCCCTAAACTGATCTTGTTTTCTGAAAAACAACCCAGAATGGAGAAGAGAACAATGACACTTAGGCTGTACATTCATTAAAGTAAAGGCTTTTTTAAAACTGCAAACCTGGCAATCAAGGCCCTGATTTGTCCTCCTGGGAAAGCAAGTACAGTCAGCTCCCAGTCCCAGATTCGTAACTGCTGCTCCAGACACTGCCCAGGTTCTGCCAAGTTTGCCTGTGCAGGATTCTGCTCCTGAGGCTGCATTCCTGGGTTCTGACAACAGCCACCACACAGCTCCAAACATGGCAGCGCTCACGGTCAGACAAGTGCAGAGAGGCATGTGAAGAGGCAGGAATAGCTGAAATTTTAATTAAGGAAAACGTAAGTGACATATCTATTTGAGAAAGTGATGGTTGTGCAGTGCAAGTGCATCAGTGCCAACCTCCAGAGCTGCAGCCTTTGCTGCAGGAGAGCAGGAGCCCAGCTCTGCCCCCATGCCTTATAATTCTTTTTACTAGTTATTGCAGTTAGTGTTTGGAATGCACTTCACTGTGGAAGCAGCAAAGCCCCAGGGACATGTTACGTGAAAGAAACATTGATGTGACTCTGATAAAGAGACCAAAAGGCATTTTGTGGATTTTTGGATTTGCCCAAGTCCTGTATATTTGTATTTCTTGATACTGCTGCAGAGTATAGGAGATATTAACAGCTGTGCCTTGGCACCAGCACTGGCCCTGGCAGTCTGTGCCAAGGTCATGGCCAGCAGCCCCAGAGTGCCCGACAGCACCTCACTGACCCTGCACTGAACCACACTCTCACTGCCACACAACATTAATTCTGACTTATCCATGAAAATGAACAATTTTCCAATGGCAGAATGGACACAAATTGGTGATCTTGGCAGGTCCAACCAGGTGAAAGTTGACCCCGTCACAGTCTTGTGAGCACGAAGGAACGCCTCAGCCGTTCTTCTGACGTGTAACGGGGCCATAAAGCAGCTCTGACCCCCTGGCACTGCCAGAAAATCCTACACTAACGTGTCCTAAACCACTCTAGGCTGAGCTTGTCATAAGTCTCTGATCTCGGCATGTTACTCATTCCAACGCAGACTCTAGGGCTAACCACAGTAGAGAGAAAAACAGCTGAGGACACAAAACACCAGAATAATTTTAAGCATTCACTACTAAAATACTGTATAAATTAAAAATGCTGTCAGCATTTACACTAAAATCAAAAGCATCCCTAGTTTTAGGCTTTGTTTTACATTTCATGCTGAGTTCAACAATAAATATTCAATCACAAGAACTTAGTTTGAAAGTTCAGCAATTTTTAAGACCGCCCAAAGAGAGTTTAAAATGGGGCCTTTCCCAGCAGACAGAGCATGCAGAGGGGCTGTGTGGAATGTCACCACAGAGCCTGCCTGTGGCAAGGGGGCTATGGGAGGATGAATCCATGAATGAGCCAAGGTCGAGGTTTGCTCTGCTGGCTGTTCTCACCCACGGAGGGCCCAGCCCAGCATGGACCAGCCACAGCTCCTGCAGCTCTGGCAGAACCTCCCTGCCAGCCATGCACAGGGCAAGACTCAGCCAGAGGCTTCATGTGGCAACATCCACAAGAACTGGAGACTGTCTGGTCAGGGATGGCTGCTCTGCTGCCCAGGCACTCCCCAAAGCTCCTGTGCAGAGGCTGCAATCCCCCCTGTACACTGTGGATGGGAAAAATGTCTGAGCTCAGCAGGGCTCGAAGCACTTCATCACCAGCTTTGCTTGTTAATTAGTGTTAATTAGTTAATTAGTGCTCCCCATCCCCAGGAAGCAGCAGTGCTTCACTTCCAGGTGAGCCACCAAGAGGATGCACTACTGTGGGCGGGACACAGGCACTGCCATGGGTGGGCACCACTGTAGGTGAATCATGGGCATATGCCCATTGCTTCCTCAGTAACTGTACAGACCTTCAGGACCAGAAGTTCTCATCCCAAATGCCAAAGAGCAAATCTCCACACTTTCCTGCAGCAGTTAAATATTTTCTTTATTTATCAGAGCAATATCCTTCAGAAATCAAAAGCTCAGGTCCTTCCTCCCCCACTGCAGAGTTCATGTGATACCAGCAACACCCAGAAACAGTGACTCCTCTGCAGCACTCACCCCACAACATGGCCATGCTCCCAGGGCTGCTGAAACAGGCTCCAAGGGCTGGAGAGTGAGTCTTTGGGAAGTGTCGTCAGTCAGAAGTGAGTGTACCTGTCTTATACGTTTGCTGACCCCCTGAAATGAGAGATGAAATGAAACTCATTAAACTATTCAAAGCAAGGACTAAAAAAAATTACTCCAATGAAGAATACCTGCATTTAAAAGAAATGATACAGGTATTATCAGCTAAAGAGGCTGCTGTCTCTTCCAGAACATGCTGCTGCTGACAAGACCTTAACATGTCAGCTGGTATCACCACTAACACCTGAGACAGCAAACAAGAGCTAATCCTTACACCCTTCTTGTGCTAATGACTGCAGGAGATAACTGGTGTCCCTGGCAAGTGTCCCATTTAATTCAATTAACTCCAGCCAAGCCCTGTTGATTGCACTGGCAGTGTCAGAGAAAGCCAGAAGCCAGATCTGGAGTTAGATGGTAAAACCAAGGCAGTCTCCACCATCCCTCCGTGGCCCAGTCCCCGGCAGCCAATCCCATGGGTAACAACCAATCTGGCATCCACAGCAGCTTCTACAAAAGGGTGTGGAAAAGCATAATTTTTTTCTGAAAATCTCATCTTTTTTTTTTCTGAGAAAATGCAAGCAATTTATTTCTTTGTATATTTTGCTTATTTATTCTGAAATGCTGGGTTATGTGTTGGTTTAAGCAGCAGTTTCATAGTGTTCCCACCCCCTTCCACGGGTCCAAGCCAGTGGGAAGATCATGTTTCGCCTAACACAAGGCAGATGTCTGCCAGCTGATCTAGGAGCACACAGAGCTGCTGGCCCTTCCAGGGGACCCTGACACTTGCAGAGACTGAGGTGACTGAGGTATGAACTGAAACATTCTGATAAACATGAAAAATAAACTAACCATGAAAAATTAAGCTGCAGGAACAATTGGTATATCCCCTCAGCTGATACAATTTCCAGGTCTGTTTGATAGTAAAAAAATACTTTCCAAATATTTTCTTTTCCTTTTGAACATTCTTCAGCTGTGAGCTTCAACAGGCAGTGATGTATCTGCCAACTCACATTATTCAGTTAAGAAGTTTTGAAATAGAAAGAGATATGCAGAGAAGTTTCCTTGGTGGCACTTTTGAAGTGTAAGTCTGGGATAGCAGGTAAAATCCTGAGATGCCTGTACACTGCCAACATAAATAGAAAGTGTATTTAAAGACGGGAGATTATCCATTCCTTGACAGGGCTGTCATACCTATTCTGTTGTCAGGTCTTAGTAACAGTTTTATTTGAAGGTCAGTCCAGCACAAATAATGCCCAGAAAAGCTCTTCTGCTGGAAAACAAAGCCTTCAAACCTTCAAAAGGAGCTGTAACCATCAGCTTGGACATGTCTCAGAAGCAGCATGAGCCAGTGGAGATTTCTGAAGCTTCTCTGAGTTTCTTTGTGGAAAACCCGTTATGGCATTCCAGTCACCCTCCAGCCTCTGTGTATCCTCCAGGATGGCTGAGAGCACAACAGGGAAGCCCAAACAGTTAACATGTCACTGTGTTGCACCTGCAAATCCATCGGAGAACAACAATTCTCTGCAAATGAAGCTCAGCTGCTCTATGTCAGCAACTTGTGCTGTGGGTCCACTCATTAACATTAAATACATATTTAAATAAACTTCTACATCCTATGGACATATTTCCCATGCCGTGGCTCCATTGGATAAAAGTGCTGAGCTCCTGGTACAGATGTGGGCACTTATCTCCCATTTGTTCCCATCTGTGTGTTTGGTATTCTCCAGAAAAGAACCAACCTCCCCACTGTGCTCCAAACCCAGCTGTGCTCAGGTGTTTCCAGGCAGCCCAGGCTACTCTATCAGGCACCACTTCTACACCAGTACAAGATACATGAGGAATAACACAGGGAGACCAGAGCTGTGCAGAAATACCTGTAAGCAGAAGAATGCTGCAAAGTGCAGCCACAGTTGGAAATCCCACTCCTGCCAGTGCCGAGGAATCCTGGGCAGGCTGAGCTCAGTGCTGCTGCAGCCCAGAGCAGGGGTGCATGGAGCACAGCACACATGTCCAGGAGAGCACCTGGCTGCAATCAGACCATGCCAGCACAAGTGGGACAGAGCTGACCATCCTTCCTAGTGTCTCACAGAAAGCCACAGGTGGCCACTGCCTAAAGAACACTCCAGTCCTTCCTTGCTGCTTACAGGTACAGGGTACATGTCTATGGCATCCTCCAATTAGCAGTCTCCCCCCTTCAGACCCCTAACAGGATGATGTTGAGCCTTATCTTTTGCCAGGTGGGTTATCAGCCAAGGGGAAATTGTGCCTCACGAGGGCTGGTGCCCGTGTGAGCCATGTGTGTGGCAGCAGTGGGACAGCAATTAAAAAAAAAAAAACATATAAAAACCCCAGGGCCTTTCAAAGCATTTCCAAATGCTGCCCCAATTTCCCTGCTGGGTGTCAGGTTCTAGGAAGCAGCCACCCACACAAAGCAGCTGTGGAGCCACATCTAAAACTGCTTCACCTGTGGTACAGAAAGAGCTGACAATGGCATTAGCATGAAACTAAAATTAGAGGCTAATAGGGTTCCGCAGCCACTGAAATTGATGACAGCTCAGTAATTAACATCCCTGAATTTTCTTGACTAAAATAAACCTAAAATGTGCTCCCATTCATGCTTCTCCCTGCTCCATGAGCAAGCGCTGCGCTAGCCTGGCACACTTTGCACACAGGGGAGTTCTGGCACCTCTGCCAGGGCTTGTGGGGTTCCCAGCAGTTACTGGGGCAGGCATAGGTCTGGGAAGAGACTGTGTACCTGCAAATCAGCATCATTTCACAAAAATGGGATGTGATATTCAATGCCAGGGCATGGGAACCATCACCAGTGCATGAACACACACAAGACACCATCCAAAAGAAACTGTGAGAAGCAATGGTGCAGTGTCACCCGGACCCCTGTGCAGGTACATCTCTGGCAGTGATGCCAGACCAGTGCTGCTGCTGCTCTAAGCAAAAGAGGGAGATACCAACATTAAA
Source organism: Ploceus nigricollis (assembly GCA_013399945.1). Classification (NCBI taxonomy): domain Eukaryota; kingdom Metazoa; phylum Chordata; class Aves; order Passeriformes; family Ploceidae; genus Ploceus; species Ploceus nigricollis. Next base: position 252,589 of record VXBC01008924.1, on the reverse strand, counting down.
AAGTGAGGGACTAAAAGCATCTGCTCAGGATGTCAGAGTGGAACACAGGCCCAGCCTCTATCAGTACTTCTTGTAAGTGACCTACTGAAAGGCACATGAACCTTTCACTGGACCTCCCTGGGGTGCATCACACATTTGGAGCACAGAAAAACACACCCTATTTAACTGTAAACGTTATTTTCAAGTTGAATGGGTTGTTGTCCAAGACCCATAATGAGAGACCAAATGCAGTGCCATTACAGCTGCAAGCAGCAATTGCTCTGCCTCAGACAATGTGCTGAAGACTTGCTGTGCAGGATATGGCCACATGCAGCCTCTTTCAGGCTTTCTGTGCATGTGTGCCATGTGTGCCCATCTGGCTGTGCTATGCTCACCTGCCCTGTGCTCATCTGCAATTTGTGCAAGAGTTCTATGGTCTCATTTTTAGTTCACTGTTCTGTACAACATTTGGAGTTTCTGATCCATTAAAGCACCTGATGGTAGTACATTCGGAAAAGCCATGGCATGCTTCTGCCTCCACTCACAGCTGAAGGCTCTGACTGCTGACAGCGCTGTGCTTCCAAAGCCAGCCCATCTTCTGTCCCTTCCTTCAGCACCTGGCTTGATTTTGCTGTGGCCAGCAATTTTATCTGCACTCTCTGGTCCAGATGTTGCCTGTGGCTCTTCATGAGAATCTCCCAGTTCTGCTGTGACCCATGAGGCAAGGAAGGGGCACGGTACAAGGCCTGTTCCTCACCTCAGCTGTGATGAAGACTAGGTCAGGGCTGGACCCCCCTGCAGCTCCTGCTCACTGCCATCACCACGCAGCTCACTGCAGTCGCTTGCTCCACTCTCCTCCTCCCTTCTCCTACACTTGCTGCAGGCACGAAATGTTCCCAGGCTCCCACAGCCATGCCTGGGGCATGCCAAGTCCATATGCTGCTGTCCCTTTCACACACATTTCCAAAGGGCAAAAAATTCACTCCTTGGAGATCCACTTCTCTGTGCATAGTTCATCAAGCAGAAAGAACAAACCTCGCCAAGATGGCCACAAAAACATGTCACTGTTTAGAAAGGCTTCACTTGACACCCAGAGATATCAAGTGTATTATTTTGGGGTAAAGTAGTATAACCAGTCCTATTTCCTTTGATTTAAAACTCTTGGTGTGCCAGGAAGAAAAATGTCTGCATGTGTATTATAAATATTATACTACAGACATCCATTCCTTCCACCATTTATATCAGCATTTCAGGCTACAATCAGAGCACTCTTGGCTTAGTTCTAAACTCACCCCCAAAGATGATGAGCAAACGAGTTTCTGCATTACAAGTCCATAGCTCACGGCTGTCCCTGGCTGTCCCTGGCTGTCCCAGGCAGTTAACCCTGTTGGAGATGTCTGCTCTGTGCTGGCTTTGAGGGGACCATGACATTCCACTGTAGCTGTCCTTGGGCAGAGGGGCACAGGGGCTGGAGCCCCTCTCTGTGGCTCTGGGTCCATCGGCCTCCATTCCCCACTCTGCAGATGCCATCGGGCTCTGTCCCCAAGAGCATCGTCACGGGAACTGAGGCTTCACTTACAGCTGGCTGCAAAGTACAGACTGTGAACAGCATGGATTTTAAGTGCCAGATCTTTTCTTGACTGATGCTCCCAGCTGACGGTGAGTTCATATTTCAAGGTAACATGACATTCATCAGTGTCACAAACAATTGCTGCCTTAAGAATCAACAAAATCCTTCCCTCCATTAAGTCTCACCTGAAGAATCCCCACATGCAAGGAATATGTCTGACAGCTCTCTGGGATGCCAAGGCAAAAGCAGCATAAGGCCCATGTGCTGGGTGAAAGCTCAGACCCAGGGCTGGAAATGTCCCCCTGAGCAGCAGCAATTGCAGCTCACGTCACAACATTCCCAGTAACAACAGCTGAAGATCCCTGTTCAAAGTGCCTGAACATTATAGCCAAAGCTGAACTCATGTACTGATCACTGCAGCAGCCTCATGGGGCTCATTCCCCTCCCTGTCCCCTAAGGTATGTGAACTATCCTCCCAAGTAGCTATTTTTCTACCAACAATATGCACATCTTTTCAAAGGCAAAGTGGAAATCCCCGCAAGCATTTCTGGTACTGCTTCCAGTCAGAAATAACAGTAATCTGATCCACAAGTGAATTGCATTTCTGCTGCTGAATTCCTTTGTACAAGTATCTTTGCTGTGAAAGAGTTTGGCAGCAGTGAGGCACAGGCTAATTTTACTTATAAGGTGTGAATCAAAGAAGATTTGCAAGTTTCTGAGTCACAGAAAGGAAGCATCTGTGGCCTTTCACCACTTCTGTCAAGAGAAAATGTCACGGTTCAGCTATTTTAGATGCCACTTCAGACCGCTCACTGCGCCCTGCAGATCCCCATCTCCCACCACGCTCACGCTCTCCCCAGGCGGCCGGGACAATTCCATCTTCTCTGGGGACCTGGGGAACTCCCAGCCTTACTCAAACCTGCTGCTGCTAATGGGATGCACTACCACAAGCTGCAGTGTGAGAGAGCTGAATAAATTACTAATTTGGCAGAATTCAGCAGACACTTTGTGGGAAAAAGGGGTGACCAAGGAAAGGGTGAGCTACTTCCCACATCACATAGCACTGAAATCCCTGGGAAGCTGAGGGCCTAAGCTACAAACACTGCTGCAGCAGCAGCAAACTTCCAGCGTCTGCACCGTGCCTACAGCCTGACTCTGCTACCATGTAAACAAGGGACTACAATCAACCAACTCCTCCTGTGCTCCTGTGCTGCTATGAGAGCTCCCACCCGAGGCCGGGCTGTCCTGACTGTGGGGACAGCTCTGCTGCACTGGCTGTGGTAGCTCCAAGGAGAACATACAGGTGTTCAGCCCCACCTCCTCCAGTCCCAAAGATTTCATGGCCTCTGAGGTGCTGTTGAGGCCATGTTTAGTCAGCAGCTCCACCACCAGGGTCACCGGCTAAACCCAAACATGGGAGCTCATTCTGTCCAAGAGATGAGGCAGGACAGCCTGTGCCCACAGTACCTGGCAGCATGGCCTCCCTGTGTGGCTCCCAGGGTGATGTGTGCAAGTGCTCCTCTCACTTTTTATCTCTTTATCTGCTGCTCATGACAGACCTGATCTCCTCCAGGCCTACAGGGATATGCCAAGGACTGGCAGGTTACATCACGTCATTCCAGTGTCACCACCTGGTGCTCTCCAACTCCAACTTATCATTTTGCTGCCCTGTCCCAGACTGGGGGTGACAACACCATCTTCTGCCTTAAAACAGGTCCTCAGGGTTTACAGACAGCAGGCATGGTATAAAAACTGCACAGCAGATTCAGCAGGAGTGGAGGGTCCTCCACCTTCCAGCCATCTGTGGGATCTGCCCGTTGAATTTATGGGTGAATTCTCCCATAAAAGTCAGTATTGGGCATGCTTATCTGGCTTAATGATTTCCATTTACTGCCACATTCAGCCTGATCCAGCACAGCTCCATGGCTCTACAGCCACTGTCAAACCAAATTCTTCCCTGATAGTCTGTGGAGATTTGTATCTGTCATCTGCGATCTATTCCTTGATTTCTGGCATGTATTTTCAATGCTTCCTCTTGAATGCTTTTTCAGATTTCCCTGGGCTTCTCCCTAACCTCTGTGAGCAAAGCCTCACACAGTTTAATTGTTGACAGCTGTGTCAGAAGTATTTTTTTTTAACGTTCCTCTTGCTGCAGCACATGAGCCACTACACAAAGGGCTGCCTGGCTGTGTGATGCACCAAAATGTGGAAAGCAGACCATGCCCTCTGAGGGGGAGGTTTTGGGGTGTTGAACTGTTTGAGATGTTTTTCAGAGATAACTGCAGCTCCACACATGAAAATACTGACAAATAAAAGGCAGCTGAGCAAACAGGTGAAAAGCTTTAAGTACTGGGTTGGATGAAAGTGAATCTCTCTTCCTTTCCAGGAGTTTGCATTTTGGTTTCTCAGTAAAGAAAAATCCAGTTAAAAGAAAAAAGCCTCACTTCTGATTTTTTTTTCCCAAGGAAAAGATGGGAAATGCAGGGGACTAGATTGATCTCCTTTTTCTGCCGGCTGAACTCAAATCTGAAACATCTGTTCATATAACTTGAGACAAGCTCTCCCAGTCAAATAATGTAAGCTCAAACTCTCCCTGCCATCAGTGCAGAACTATCAGTTAAGCTTTTTTGTGGAAGCCTAAGAATCCAGACACTTCTCATGTTCCCTGCAAGCACTGAATAACGATGGGTTCTCACTACCAGCAAATCACTTGCAAAGAGAAATTAACACTTTTCCCTAGCATTCTAAATCCTAAAATCTGGCTTTTTTTCTAGAACGTACTGCACACATTATCCTTCAGGAGTTATTCAAACTGGGCAGTACCAGCTATATAAAACAATATCTCACCCAGCACAGCGGGGTTAAGTCAGGTGATTGCAAATATCAAGGACAGGGGAAAATATTCAGTTTTCAATATAGACTCACAGACTGGTCTGTGTTGGAAGACACCTTTAAAAACCATCTTGTCCCCCATCCCCACCATCAGGAGGGTCACCTTCCCCTATCCCAGGCTGCCCCAAGCACTGTCCAACCTGGCCTTGAACATTTCCAGGGATGGGCAGCCACAGCTGCCCTGGACAACCTGGTCCACTATTCAACTACAATCTGCAAGGCAAAGAGTAGGATTTTAGCTGAAAGTATTGAGAAACAAATTTGCTTGCAGAACTTGCATACAGGCTTGGGTTCAGGGCTCACAGCCCTCACTGCATCCCCAAGCTTGGCAGAAGAGCACCTATGGCTCGTGCAGAACTCCATTCTCATATAAATGCCTGGGTACAGGTAAGTGTAGAAGAAACGTGTCTCTGGCTGTACAAGTACAGAAGGTTCAGAGGCAGAGCACTGGCAGATCAAGCAAGAAGCCACAGAACTGTGCACTATCCTGACCCTGTTCTTGCTCCTGCAGCCCTCCAAGAACTCTCTGTATTCAACATGTTTTGGAGCATGAAGCCCATCCTGTCAGATGAACAGAATGGAAATCAGGGTTCATCTCAGATTCTGCTTCCAAAGAAGCACAATCAAGTGCACAAGTCACTTTGTTTCCATGCTGTTTTCTCCAGCCTCACATGACATGATGAACAAGTGGGGACTGTCCCCAGCTACAGACCTGCACAATGTCCCAATCAGGGAGCTGGATTGGAAGTGAAGGGCTCTGGAAGCCACAGGGGAAAAGAAAAAAAGAAGAAAGAGGAAAAAAAGAAAAAAAGAAAAGCGCATGTAGTTCACCGTACCCAGCAGCTTTCCCGTGCCGAGGAATGCCATCCTGGTTGGTTTTGCCTTCTCCCCACACAGCAGTAGATGGAGCCCTGCTTCCCTGCTCTCGCCAGGATACAGCAGCACCAGAGATCCCAGCTGCAGTCACCCTGCCAGGACCTGCCAGCGCTGCTGCAGGGGACAAACCCGGGGGGTCACACAGGAGGGAGCTCGGGCTCACTGCTCCTGCCTGACTCATGAAATTCTCTGAAACTTGTGACTAACAAAACTATTCGACTAACCACAATACTGCCTTTTCTTCCATTTAGGCATTGGGCAATGTTTCTTTCTTTTGTTAACTGCCATCAGGATTACATGGAATTCACCAGTTTTATTTCTTTTGCAAAATAAGGAACGGCAAGGTTTGCTTGCCATACTTAGAAAGAACATATGTAATATTTGTATCATGGCTGTGAGCACTGGAGACTTCTTATCCAGAGGATTTTACAGGAACCAAAGGTCAAGGGATCCATGGCTAATTTCTCAACCACTGCTTGCAGCTCTGATGCCTGCAGCTTCTGTGTGACAGCAGGACAGAGAAGGGATGAGGGAACACTGGTGGCCATTTGCATCTCTGCAAGATGGGAAAAATTATAAATGTGTATGTGGATTTTCTCTCCCCACCTCCACCTCCAAGCGCTCCTGCAAGTGACACCAGTACAGCCAGCACGGATGCAGGCAGCCTCTGGAGTCATGCACCACTTGGCCAGAACTTCCACTGCAGTTCCATCAAGACATGTCAACCAGGTGTTCTACAGCAACAGCTCAAAAATTGAATATTTCAGAGCAGTGAGAGCAAAATCCACAGAATCACAGAATATGCTGAGTTGGAAGGGACCCACAAGGACCATGGAGTCCAACTCCTGGTGTTGCAGAGTCACACAATGTTCCTGAAGGCATTGTCCAAATGCTCCTTGAACTCTGTCAGGCTTGATGCTGTGACCACTTCTCTGGGAAGTTTGTTCCAATGCCCGACCACACACTTCTTTTAATATCTAACCTAAACCTCCTCTGACAACTTCAGGCCATTCCTTCAGGTCCTGCCACTGGTCACCACAGAGAAGAGATCCCCTTCTGCTCCTCCTCCTCTCCTCATGAGAAAGCTGTAGACTGTGATGAGGTCTCCCTTCAGTCTCCTCCTCTCCAGGCTTAACCCTCAGACACTCCTCATCTGGCTTCCCTGCAAAGCCCTTCACCATCTTCGCTGCCCTCCTTTGACACTCTCTAACAGCTGAATCCCCTTCTTACATTGTGGTGGCCAAGACTGTTCCCAGCACTCGAGGTGAGGCCGCCCCAGCGCAGAGCAGAGCGGGACAATCCCTTCCCTTGCCCGGCTGGCAATGCTGTGGCTGATGCCCCCCAGACACAGTTGGCCCGCCTGGCTGCCAGGGCACTGCTGACTCATGTCCAACTTTCTGTTAGCAAGGACCCCAGGACCCCTTCCAGGTGCTGCTTTCCAGCATCTCATTCCCCAGCCAGTCTGTAGATCCAGGGCTGCCCCATCCCAGGCGCAGAATCCGGCACTGGCCCTTGTTGAACTTCACAGGTTTGGTGATTGCCCAGTCCTCTACTTTGTTGAGGTCTCTCTGCAGGTCTCCCTGCCTTCGAGGGAGTCAGCAACTCCTTTCAGTTTTGTATAATCTGCAAACTTGCTTAGGATCCCTCCAGTCTGCATCCAAGTAATTTATGAAGATGCTGAAGAGCACAGGGCCAAGGGCGGAGCCCTGCACTCCACTAAGGGACCAGTGCCAGTCTAATGCCACCCTTTGCATCTGACCCCTGAGCCAGCTGCTCACCCATCCCATGACATGTTTATCCAGCTGTGAGATGGACACTTTGTCTAGAAGGATATTATGAGAGACAGTATTGAAAGCTTTACTGAAATCTCAAAAGATTACATCAAGTGGCTCCCCTTGATCAGCTAGGTGGGTTACTTTGCCATAAAAGGAAATCAGGTTTGATAAGCAGGACTTTCCTCTCATAAAGCTGTGCAGGTTTAGACTGCTCTTTCTTTTTCCTGTATTTTTTGGAGGTTGGTTTTTTGGTTTGGTTGGTTGGTTTAAAAGTGCACCATGCACACCCTGCTTCATGCTGCTGCACATCCAAGTGCAGGCTTGACTGTATATAAGAGCAATCCATGCTGCCGGGGAAGGCTATCCTCAAAGCCAGTGTACAACCTGTTGTTCTCTGGAAACATGTACTGCTAGACAAGCAATATATAAAACCATATTTTGTCCTGTTTTAGACTCTTTGAAGAAGACCATGTTATGCAGGTAGGAAAACTGAGAATATTGCAGTTACACAAGATGCTGGAGATTATATTTGCCAGCAAGGTAACTCAATATACATCTATTCTGGCACTCAATAATTAAAGAGAGGCCCCCAGCAGTGAATTGCAGGATGATCTGCTCACAGCAGCAGCTCTCCACACTAGAGAGGGGCCAGAACCTTCAGTCAGGCACTCACAACCATACGCCTCATCTGCACAGTCCAGCTTCAAAATGTGAGTGGGCAGTGTTTTTAGCAGTACTTATTTTTCATTTCTCCAAATAGAAATTAACAGAAGAAGGGAGATTAGACACTCATCCCTGAAGACAAGGGGTTTCTACTGATTAGCCTAGAAGTGACTGACTTTCTGAATTCAAGACCTTATGCTGCCTCTGATCCTGCCCCTGATTCTGACTAGATCTAATGGTCTGTTCATACAGGATCCATGCCCCACCTCTAACTGAGTAAAAATCTAGGTAAGGACTTTGGCATTTGATCTTTACAAAACAGAAGATAACAACTGACAAATTAAATACTTCAGAGTAGTGAAAATTAAACAGTCCTGCAGTTACAAGTGTTGGCATATGGAAAGCTGCCACTAAGCTAATAATGGAATTGTCTGCCACAGCACAGAGGGAGGTCCCAGCATCCCAGAGCAGCCACACATCTGGAGACTAGGAACACAGCTATTAGCAACCAATGTTTAAGTAGCACATTCTTGCTACCTTCCTGCCAGCTGCTCATCTTCTCTCACCACAGGCCAAGGGCAGAGGCCCACAAGCAGTAATGAGCAACACTGCTCAGGAATGGGAGGAGAATCAGAGCCAGGAAGTGGAAGATGAACCAAACATGCAGATCTCACTCACAACCAGACACAGAGAACGATTTCCAGACAGGTGGATATGGAACTCGCACAAGGTATTCACCCATCAATGAATGACAGAGAAAACAAAATGGGGACAGTGGATGCAGCCAGACAGCAAACAGGCTACTCATCAGCAGCTGCCTGCAGAAGAGAGCCCAGGCAGGGATGGGAAGATCAGAGCATGGAAATGTGCTACAGGAGTCAGCAGCAAGGACATGGATGCATGGCACGGCTGTGGGAGGAGAAGCAGACTCTATGGATCATCCATCACCACACGCACAGCGCTCCCGGAGATGCCAGGTGAGGCTGATCCACAGCACTCCCCTGCTGTGAGTGGACACGACAGCACTCCCCTCAACAGTGTCCTCCCCTCTGTAGCAGAGAGCTGACAAGAGATAACGAGCACTAAGGAGCAGAAGGGGGATAAAGAGAAGAGGGATGTAAAATGCTGGAGAGGAGATACGCATGAGTGTCCAAACACACACAGGAACAAGCCTGAGTATAAAGAATGGGCAGCTTTAGCACTGAATCACTGCTTCTCTTCCTGAAGTACCTGCCTCGTACTTGAAAAGACTCTTAAGGTACCAAGCTGTAGAAAGCTGTATCACTGCTCAGCAAGCTGGAGAGCACAGGTGAAACAAAGTGGAAACAGACCAACCATGCCTGTTAAGGATCCACCACTCTATAGAAGAGCAGTTCATGCTGGCTAAGGGTGGCTGTGAGAAGATCCTGCTCCCGAGGAAGCAAAATGAAAGGAAATTCCAAGAAGTTTCTTGGCAGTCCAGTTCTGTACCCACTGACATCTACTGCAAGGGGTATTTGTTGGCTCAGGAGATGTACCATGGGTGTTGACAATGACTACAGCATGGTTAATTAGGCCATATTCCCTCTTTGACAATAAAAGAGACCCAAGTGTCTCAGATTCACCGAAGTAGATTTCTGTCCCAGCTGCCCCTTTCAGAAAACCTGTGAAAAAAAAGGTCTTAGGATCAATCAATATCTTGCTCTCCAAGTTTGTGCATAAAACACCTGGTGCATCCACACAAGCTGCTGTTCAGTCAACCCTGATACTAATTGCTCATAGCAATGACAAATGCACACAGGGCTCTCCACTGTAGGTGTATGCTCCAGAAAAATCTAGTCCTCTTTGCCTGCAATTGTAGCAAGAAAGTAAAAACTCAAAAATAATCTGCAGGTTCTTCTACTTAATGTTCAGTGCTTCCTGGTCAGAGGGATGGTCCTGCACCTATTGGTTTTCCCAGCAAATATACCTGCTGTCTTCCATGTGTACAAGGCCTCCAGCAGTAGAATTTAGCCGACAATTTCATCCCTTCAGAGACTTCGCTTACTAGTCCTGCATCATCTGCCTGTAGAATAAGGCTTTTACATCATGTCTGATTGGGAACATGAGCTTCCAAAAGCCCAGAGCTGCATCAGGTGAGCTTGTTGTTGGCCTTTTGATAACATTCTTTTGAGCTTGCCAAAGCAGGAGTTTGACTCCTGCAGCACTGACTACAGGGGAAACACCTGGGATGGGTATCTTCAGGACTGGACAGGTTCTTCCATCCGTCAGGAGGAAGGGATGGCTTTTTCCTTGCTCAAACTATGGATTACTGTGGCCAGGCATAACAGGGAACACCTCTGGAGGCCTGCTCTTTCCTCAGCACAGGCTGACCATGGCCAAAATAAAAGATGGCATCCTGGCCTTCTCTGCCTGTGGCTCGTGCATTTCCTCTCTCTTTGGTCCCTTTATGCTCTCCTCTTCTGCTGCCACCTTGGTCTCTCCTGCCCCTGCTGTAGCTCAAGCAGTTCCCAACACAGCAAATTGTGAAGGGTAGGAGACAGGAGGAGAGAGCACTGGGAGGCTGATGCACTCTTCTCCCTTCATCCATTTCTGGGAAGGTGACACTGGACCATGTGTGAATCCCACACAGGGCAGCAGCTCATGTATTGAAATAGCAGCAACGCTGACAGTACTCACAAGTCTCAGAAAAGAAAGCTGATGTGGAACTGGCTTGTTCATCTTTTCCATGACAGGAAACACTTCAGCCTCTGCTATCAGCACAAGCATTGTCTGCTCCCACCACGCTTTGCAACTCGCCATATTCCATCTTGGGACCACACAAATAAAGAATGCCAGAGTGTTACTTTTGCCTTCTACAGGCTCAAAATGCAACAAAACTCAACCCTCTGTTGTGCTTTGCAGGCTCCAAAGCAATCAGCTGCTCAGTTTATCATGTCACAGCCCATGGATGTATCAGCCTTCTAAGTAAAGCAAGCTGGTCATCCAGAGCCAGCTGCTGTAAGTACCACAGGACAAGTGGCCTGTCCAGGGCCAGGAGCCCTTGGGCCACTGGTGGCCACCAGCTGGCAGCCAGCCTGCCTCAGCCAGACAAAAATCCTCCATTTTCAATCCAAATACATAACAACTGAGTAGAGAGGCAAGGAATAAGAAGGGCAACCAGCTCTTACAAGAACATATACAGCACTGTCTTCAGCTCCCATTTTTCAATTACTTTTCTGCTTGGAGAAGAAAAAATGGAGGTGAGCTGCAGAAAGCAATCAGTCTCTCAGCTTCTTAGGCATTCACACCAAAGCAGAGCTTGGATCAGGGACACCCTCAGGAAGCGCTGGAAAACACATCCAAAGCTTTGTGAAGAATTGCTTTTACAGAACACAGGTTATTTTGAAAATCGCAAGCAAAAGACACTGAAGTGTAACAAGTTTTTGAAAGGTCAGCAGAAAATTCCTATGGCATTTCATACACAATGAAACCTTATTACTTCAAAATGTGAATCAGGAATACCATAAAGAAGCCTTACCAGAAATCACAAGTGAATCCTAGGGACTTTGATCTAAGCTGGAATCTGGCTGCTTCAAATCTTGCTGCAGAAAGGTTCATAACCCTGAAATCAACAGAAAGGACACAGCAATAAAGTACATGTAAGAATAAGACCCACTGGGTCTTATTGGCCCTAAATCTGATTTAGTAAAACTAGGATAAGATAGGATGTTAGCCTTGGCTTCAATGGTTTTGAGCTGTGCCTCAGATAGTATCTGTAGTAGAGGAGCTGTACTCTAAAATTAGACAATGAATTAGCTAGATTTTTTAAACATCAAATTCTTTGTATACTTCTCACTGAAAGCTGACTCAAGCAGCCTTCTATTTAGTGACTGCACAGTTAGATTTTGGGGCATCATGTACTTGCATTGGGCCAAATTGCTACAAATTGCCTCTTCACTTCAAGTGAAGGTTTTCTGGGGAAATAACAGTTGCAGTAACGAGCCATCCCTGGGGCCCCAACAGCACAAACTGTAGTTCACTCTAACATACCAGCCATTCCAGATTTCCCTCTAACCTACATTTTACACAGGTGGAGGTTTCATCAGCTGAAATTTCACTTGGTGCAGAAGGTGATTGTCCCTCACACATGCAGCACCAGCCTGCACAATGCCTCAGCAGCCCCTGGGCTCTGGCTTTCAAGGCTGGGAGAGGGCTCCAGTCCTGGGGTGTCACAGGTATCACATATTTGTGTGCATCATGAGGTACACAGTTGCCCCAAATCTGGTATTTGTATGTGCAGCTTGGAAATATAAAATCAGGAGTTTTTTATAAAACACTTTGCCATCAAAACAGGAAAGCAAAAGAATATATGGGCAGAAATCTAATTTCAAATGACAACCAATGCATGTTTGTTTTATGGATATCACTTATCAACACAGGCCTTGAAAACCACTCAGAATAAACCAGGGATGTCCCATGGTTTTCCTTTGCACCAAAGACAGCCTAAAGCAGCAGCTTTGGTCATTTGCTTTCCAGAGTTTCTCAGGTTATGATGTAAGGAGACAAAAGACATCTACGACTGATCTCTGCCTCTCTGCACTTCATCCCTCTCTCCACTGAGTGCTTTTTTTACCATTTCTCATGACTGACTACCTGCTATGCCAGTCCTGGTTTTCCTCCCAGATGGCAAACATCCATCTCCTGGCTGCAATCACTTGCAGGAAGCAGCAAGCCTGCTGCCTCACTCCCCACAGCACTGAAACAAGTGACATGAGACTAAGCTTCACTATAACCACTGGTGTACCTAATGCACTGAAGACTGTGGGGCCAAGCTTGCATGACAGGCTGCTTGCACAAGTCTCAGACTTGGGTACAACAGAGCACCAGTTTTAGGCGTATGTTATGTGGTAGATGGAGGCCACTCATTCCACTGTTAGAGGCACATGAACACAGAAGAACAGTGTTAGACCCAGCATTAGCAGCTGATCATTGCCATGTCAGGAGAGATTTATCCTGTAGCACCAGATACTAAAGTCTTTACAGAGTATGCCACCTCTGGATCATAAGATCAGGAGACACAGACACACTGTAGAGATGATAAATAAAGCCCAACAAAAAATAGAGTTACAAAGACATCCTTATTCCCATAATGAGACCTAAACCCAGGATGGAGGCTCTGTTCTATGTGCCCCACAGTCATCACTACCCTCTTCCTTTGAGGGCTTCTCCCCTCAGTAACCCAGCACCCTCTGGAGTGAGAGTCGTAAGTTATCTCGTCAGGCCACAGCAAAGGCCAGCAGAGAGCACCAAGCCTAAACCTACGAGCCTGAAGTTATTTGAAGCCAAAAGCACACATAGAAAAACCTCCCATTTAAAACACGGGTTATAAAAGCCAAGCAGTTGTGCACAGTACTGCAATCAAATGCCATCCTTATTCCATCACAGCTTGAAATAGATTGGGTAACAGGCAAACAACTGTAAAAATCCCGAGCTGCTGCCAGTGACCACGCAGCAGGCAGCGGCACCGCGCTGGCTCGCTTCGCCTCCAGCACCGTGGCGTTTGGCCAAGGAAAGCCTCCATTATGCTTCAGGAGCACACTGAGTGTCAGTGCAGCCAGAGGAACCTTGCTGGGGAACTATACATTGCAAAGGCTCCACAGGCCCCAGCAGTACAGTCTGAGCGTGCCCTGACCTCCAGAGCACCCTGAGCTAACAGGACATGGGCAAAAATGCCCTTATTTTGTTTACCCAGTCCATAGAACAAAAGCTAGGCGCATGATTCATGGTCTTCCCAGATCTTCTGAACCCCCTCTGTCAAGCCTAGGTAGTTCTCCTATTTTAGCTGCTGCCGGCACAGGCTTTGTTAGTGCTGGAGGCTGAGGCTTTGTACCAAGCCCCAGGAGTTCAGTACATTCTGTTCAGAGTGCCAAAGGCACTGAATAACCACTTACATTTGCATTTGCCTAAACATAGCCTAAACATATTGGAAACAAATAGCAGGAATAAGTTTAGCATATGAGGCATAATTAAAAGCTAAAAACACCCATCAATAATTTGATCCTTTTCCAAAAAGACCAGAAAAAGCTAATAAGAATAATTGAAATGGTATTTTTGTACTGCAGCAAAAAGAAAGAATAAAAAGCCCAAGATGTTTGCCAAGAACTTTAAAACCTATTTTTAACCAGTCAGTACATTTTATGAGCTTATCTGTAGATAAGATAAGCTGCTAAATACCATTTCTGGGGTTTAGACTTTTTGCTACAGGCATGTGCAATCTCTGTCGCTGCTTGAGCCTGGCTGCTTTCCTCTGTAGCCGCAGCAGGATCGCAGAGGTAGCCAGCCTCACAGCAGAGCTGCTGCATTATGAATCAGATCATGCTCATCAAGGAAAGGAGGCTGGAGTGTTGAGGGTGGGCTTGAGAGAGCCAAGAGACTCGGGGTGCTATTCTTGGCAGCACCAGCGATCACCGCGTGACCTTGTGAGAGTGACTCAATCCCTGCACGGCTCCGCTCCCCAGCCCTCCGTGTCAGAGCGCAGCCCCCGAACGCCCCGAGGCTCTCGCTTTCGGCAAGGGAGAAACAGAACGAGACTGTATGAAAAAGAAAGGAAATGATGCTGTCCACGAGGATGCAATTACACAGCTGATTTCAAAGGCAGCTTGGACTGTGTTTGGAACAAAGACTGTAACCCACGTAATAAAAGAGAAGTGTTTAAAAAAAGAGCAGCATCCCCTTAGTTATTTTATCCCTCTGGGCATTGAACGAGGCAGATATTACTGTAGTCGAACGTCTGTGAGGTGTCTGGATGCAGCTACACCTGATGAGATTCATCCTCCCAACATCCCTGCATGAGCGGAGGAGGAGGCTGAGCCCTGTTTGGTCTGGAGCTGGTGTGCAGAAGAACACTCCCACAGTTAAAGACAGCCCCTGTCGCAGTATGTGCGATGTGCACAGCGATGTTTTACTGCAGCTCCGCCTGTAACAGCACAGGATACAGCCCACCCGTGCAAGAGAAATCCCCACTCACACCGCCGTGCGCTCAGCCTGGGCCGGGCTCGGGAGGTGCCGGCAATCCCCGCCGCGGCCCTGCAGCCAGCCCGGGCCCGGCGGGATGTCAGCTGGGCCGCCGAGCCACCACGAGTTTCACTGAAACCACCTCAGCCGTGCCAGACGGCAAGTCACTCATCGGCACGCCCCGTATCGCCTGCAGGCACCTCTGCCGTGGGCACGCAGCGGCCTCTGCGAGGAAGCAGCCGGTGCACGCTGGAGCCCGGCGGGGCCTGGTCCGTGCGGCCAGGGCTCCCTGGCTCTGCGGACACAGCAGAGCACACGGGGCTGTGGCACCGGCCAGCCCGCTCCCTCCCGATCTAACCGCAGGCACCCGCAGGCCCGCTCACCCTCAGCTTCTGCCCAGTTGCACAAGACTGCTTCGGCTGCTGTCCGCAGCCCAGACCCGGCTCTGGGTGACTTCAGGAAGCCATCAGCTCTGCTGCTGCACCACAGCAGGATTTCACTGCTCTGTAACAGAAGGCTCCAATTTGCACATCTTACCCCCACGTCCATACTTCAGGATCAGAACACACCACAGATCACACCTGGAAACCGCCTATTTAATCCTAGAGATTTTTTCCAACCTAAACAATTCTATGAGCCTGTAAGACTGCTCTGCCTGGAACACAGGCCTCAGCCTCCACTGCAATAAATGGGAGTTTCCACGAAGGAGAAATCAGTCACCACCTGCTGCATTCTGGGGTCGGAGTTGATTGTTTTTTATCTACATTCACAAGGCCATTGTCATCAGTTATGCATGTCTGTGTCAAAGCTGTTTTTCCAAATACTGCCAGCCACAGCAGCAGACAACACGACAGCCGTCTGATTGCCACATCCAGTTTCAAAGCCCAGGCAGATCCTAGATTGCATCCTGCAGCCTGGATTCACAGCTCCACCTCAACATGCCACTGCATGCTTTATTGGAATGAGCTGCCTCCTCTTCCTGTGCACCACATAATCTCACACTTGCCGTTTTCACTCCTTTACTTTTAGGTTAGCTGTACCTTTGCTGAGCAGAAATACTGCATTTCCAAGGAAAGCACCAGCGACGAGTCACTTCAAACAGTGACATTAGCCATGACTGCTAACACACGGCATAGCAAGGCTGCTGAGCAGCGACCGTCATTACCATTTTACAGATAGGAGAATGAACCACTTCAGAAGGCAAGGATGCAAACTGGCACTTTCCAAGTGACCAGATTAACTGCTTTTGCAGTTGCTTTGCTTTTTCCAAGATTAACTGCTTTTGAATGCCAATAATCACTTGCGTTTGCTCTCCATTTACCACGTAAATCCCACGGAGCACGTGTCAGTGACTCACTCTCCCCTCTGCCCCTGAACAGCCACACCTCTTCTCATCTCACCTCTTGATCAGTCACCCAACACCCTGTTATTGGACAACCTCTCTGACAAATCAGTTACCCAATTAACTCAATTTGAATAAACTCTGTAAGTCACCCAGACCGAGGTGGTGCACAAAGGAAACACCTATTTGAAGCCCTGCTCTGACATAGACTATTCACTGAATCCATCTTTGTTTTCTTTTTAATATTTTAAAGTGTTCCATCATTGTAGTCTACATTTTTCTTAATAATTTTATCTTCAGTATAGGAAGAGGTGCTTCTACTAAGACTGTTTCTACTGTTGTGCTGAAGCCATGGAAGAATTCAGGCAAAGATATCCTTTTAAGTGTATTCCAAACACTGAGCCCATCTTGTCCTTCAGAAGCACCTGACAAGTGACATCAGTCAATGCTGCTCTATGCTCCACCACCGTCCCTTTGCAAGAGCTGGAAATGCTCCGTGGGCAATATGGGATGCAACAGGGCAGTAGTCACTAGGGCAGCAGACAAATGAACACGGACACCTGTGTCTGCCTAGCTGGGTGGGGATACATTGGTACACGTGGTTTTTTCCAACAGCAGGTAAGTCTATGGCTACAAATAGACAACTAGCTTTTCAGGTGGCAGCTTTTAGGGAGCTGGCAATGAAGCACAGCCTGTTTCTGTGGCCAACACCTGCTTGTTGATGACGGAAAGGCACAACCAGATAATGCAGCTGCTGCAGGACAAGTCTGATCAGCACAGCCTTGCACTCAAGTCAGTGAACAAACCACCCATGCACAGACACCTCCTGTTGCCCAGATGCCTGCTTTGTGTTTGTCCAGTGCTCTGTCCCACAGGGCTGATCTTTGGGGAGATCCCACAGCCTCTGGAAGCACAAATAATCACCACAGATCACTGCCATTGGTCCTGCTGATGTTGGGCTGATGAGGGCAAACAGCTGACTGAAAGGTGCTTTACTTTGACCTAGCAGACTGGTAAACTGGGGTTGAAACTACTCAAAGGTAGAAAATAGACAAAGCCAACTAAAACCAAGTTATCTTTTCTTATGTAAAACACCAGTTGTTCCCACTCACACGGCTGACAGCTGCTGGCCTGTCTCCATAAGCAGGGACTATTGCTGAGGCTCTCCAGAACTAGCCTGGCAAACTGGAGGTTTGGGGTTGTGCAAACTGACTCACACTTGAGAGCGAGCAGAGATCTGTTCTGCCTTTTTGATAGTGGAAATAAAGCAAAGCTTCACAAGGAAAGATGTTATGGGCCAAAGTCCACACATAACATTAGCAAGTGGAACACGTGCCAGCCTGGGAGGAACATCCCCCCTGCCCAGCAGAGACCCAGGGCTCCTCTCACTGCTTCCAATGCCCTCTTTCTGGCAGCACGGCCCCGTGGCAGGGCAGGATGGCTCCGCTTCCAGGTGGAATGGCAGCACTGAGACTTTCTCCATGCTGAGAGGTGAAACAACTCTACATCAGTTGGTGTAATGCATTTCTATACACTTCTGTTACAGCAGTGTACAGTACAGTGTCTCTTGTGCTGTCCAAAGACACAAGCTGTTGCCGAGATGCAGATTCAAATTAACTCAAAGTAAAAATAAATAAGTATCAGTCACTGCTTTACAATTCAAATTCATGTGAAGAAGCCAAACTCTAAATGCAAAATTAGATCAACCCAGATCTTGCACATAAACAGACCAAGTTTGCTCAATCTTGGATTCGTGCCACTTTCAGTGTTTTTCTAGTCTTGCCATGCTCATCCTAAGCCAGGGACCCAGGGGAGCAATGTTTCTGATGCGTTACAATCACATGCATACCGTGGTGTTTCCCTTGTATTTCTGCTCTCTCTCCCCACACGTATAAGGGTGTTGCAGATGCAGTGTTTGGAACAGCCCAACCTGCTTCAGGGCTTCACCTCACAGCTGTCTCCATGGTTTATAGCACTGCCAGGCTACAACTATTCCACCTGTATTTGTCATGCCAAGAGTCTATCTCAAATGGAAGTATTTGGACTTGTGTAAAACAAATCAGGTAGTTTAAAGAACAGGAATAAGATAGTGCTTTAATTAGACAAACATTAACCACTGCAGCTTCAGCAGAAGGCTTGGCAGATGAGGAACCAGCAAGCCACAGAGGAACAAAACCCAGAGAGAAGTATTGAGGAACGACTGTACTGCACACACAATGCAAACTCTGCCCTGAGGAATTATGTCAGAACAAGGTTAAATATTTCACTGGGACTAATACTTTGCATTTAATATTTTTTAATAAATCAATCTGCATAATGTATGCTGGCATCCTTTATGTTTCAATTTTGCTTACAGTAATAAAACTAACTCTGCAAATCATCCTTGGCTGTATGTTATTTTTACATCCAAGAGCACCGAGCAATAGAAGCTTGGCAGGACAGATCTGACTGAGAGAGAAAAAGCATTGTACTTCCCAAACATAGCAGAACAACCCTCATTTTAAAGCAGTAGGATGAAAATGATTCAGCCTACAGTTAAAATTAGAGGTATGGTGAGATTTAGACTGCAAGAGAAGTACTGAATTAAATGTGTTTTTACTTGACTCCAACAAGCTTTTTTTATTAGTCCTTGGTAAATGAAATACTAGCAACTTTAAAAGTCTGTGAAACAGTCAAATCCACAAGGTGTTTCATGGAGCAAATGCCACCTGCCATCGTCACCACTGCAGGAAAGCCAGCGGTGACAGAGCACGGGAGCCACACGGGGCAGATGCCATGGGTCTGGCTCCCCGTGGCTCTCCAGTGCTGGCATGGGAGGACAAGGCAAGCAGGGATAAAAACAGAAGTGGCAGCACTGTGGCACACACACATGTGCCTGCCAGCAGCGGCACCCGGGGCTCCTGTCAAAAGCCTCTGCAGCCGCCTTTGCCTCCTCCAGCCCGTTCACTGGAATGATCATGGTGGCTTCCCCAGGGCCTCCCCTCCCTCCCAGCTGCCACTCCCAGCTTAGTGGGGAGAGGCCGTGGGCAGCCAGGGCCCCATCTCCCATCCCTGCAGCAGCAGCCGTGGTGCTCAGCAACCAAAGCCCTGCTCAGGTCAAACACTGACACCTTGCACAGCCATGAGGCACCTGGCTCAGAGCCACCCTGACACTGTTTTCTGTATCTTCTGTTCCTTCATTGTGCTCAAGAGACAGACAAACAGTACTTCTGGAGCCTCTTATAATGAATAATTACTAAACCTCACCCCAAATATGTATATGTATATGTATATGTATATGTATATGTATATGTATATGTATATGTATATTTTTTTTAATAGACGTAAAGAAATATAAACCTCACAAGCATTTTGAATGCTAAATGAAAAAAATCATTAACTGGAAGAGTTCGCTAATCCAAATAACCAAATCAAGATATTCCCATTCCCCTCCTCCCAGATACACTATTTACAGCCATCAGGAATGTGTCACTGCTCAGCATTCCGACCCACTGCCTCCGCAGGCTTTTCCTTTCTCCAGCAGGAAATCCTCCAGCTGGCCCTACTTTGTTCTGTAGCACATTTTAAATTCAGCTTCTTTGCACCAATTGAATGTACATGCATGCAGGCATGTGGTACCTGCATGTGGGTGTTCCTCCTGGTGAGATTTCCTTACTTTCAATTTCCTTATGAGCAAATTAAAAGAAAAAAAAAGAGTAATTCCTTCAGTGATTTTTCTGCCTTTCTGCAATACACACACACACACAAAATGCTTAAAGAAATGTAGAAAACAGCCACTGAAGGACTCTGCACCTCCCAATTGGATTGACCAAGTCCTGCCTAAGTTTATGTTGAATGGTTTGCTCAAATAAGTGTTGCAGATTTCTCCTTAACAGGAAAATTTTTGATTTCCCCAAGCCTTTATGCTTAGAAGCAATATTATTTGCAAGTTGGTGTCATACCACACCATGGGCCAAATGTTACCCTGCACATCGGGGTCAGAGGCTTGATTCTGAGGGCAGAGGGACAGAAAGGAGGCACAGATTATGGGTGAGCAGGAAAACAAAACCCTCAGTCTGGCTGTGGGTAGAGCTCAAGGGGGTGAATCACTCTTGTTTCAGGAGCAGTACCCTTAGCCTGGGGCTAAAAGAAGCAAAATAGGGAGTAAGGTAGGACACTTGCTAGGCAGAGTATCCTTGGTTGGGTTGGTTTGGTTTGTTTATTGTGGGTTTTTTGATGCTCGACAGCTATTACCACTAAATAGCAGAACCTGTGAAAATACAGAGACTATAATTGCTTTGCTCTGAGAACATGAACCGCATTTTCACCAAACAAGAATGGACATGTTGGGTTGTTTTAATTCCTGGTCTAGCTGGGCATGTCTTATCTGTGGCTCAAAAAAAATGGAAATGCATAATGAAAGCAGCCAGTTGTCTTGTAGGTAACTGAACACAATTCCCACCACAGGACAGGATTGTTGGCAAGATGTGGTATCAGTACAGGGAAACTTAGTACTGCCAGCTGAATAGATCTGTCAAATTTGTTTCTGCAAAATGTTATGTCTACAACTACTAGAAATAGTACAGCTGAGTGATAAAACTTAAACAAGTGTGAAAAAAATATTTGCTTTATTTTCATGTCTGTTTTCCTTGTGAACCTGACAGCATTTTGTTTTCTCAAAGTCATGTTTCATGTGCCCAAGGACTGCACTTTTCCACCCCCTACACCTATATTCTCATAAGCAGCAGCAGTGTTTAAACAGATTCTGCAGCAGCTTGTACAGGACTGAGAAGGCAGGCTTGTTGGACCCTTTCATCTAAAAAGAAATAGGAATAAAATAACTTTATATAAGAATATTGCCCTTAAAACAGTGAAGTGCTCTTTAATGTCTGCTTGATGAGGCCTGGCCCTACAAAGACTGAAAGACTTTTCACATTGCCAGAACTGTCCTTCCACGAATAGGCACTGATTTCATGTACTACTTTAGGATAAGGTCTTAGAGGACAGTATTTTTAACTATATGAGGAACAGACATGTCTAAAACACCTTAACCCTTCAGCTGAAGCTACACATACTTTAAAGCCACTCTAATATATGCATAATAAAAGTGTATATTACTCAGCAAATGGTAAACAGCAAGTGTTGCAGTAACTCTCTTGTCACTAATTTTAATACTGTACCAAAATATGCTGCTGTAAATTAACGAGAACATTATGGAGTGCCATAAATAATTAAAACTAAAATTATAACTGGCAAAATGAATGAAGCAAGAACATTTTGTAACATTTTGTTCTTCCTATTCGACTTCATAATTTTCTAATTTGAGTTAAACACTAAATCTGATTCTGTCTGAGCACAAAAAGAAATTTATTCATATAATTTACTAATTTGGAAAGTAACTTGGTTGGAAAGAAATTGTAACATGTTAAAACCTCCACATAAGCCATTCTATGATAGAACATCTGTCTACATGCCACACAACACAAACTGCTCGTTTGTCACCATTCGTGGGTCCCAAGGTGAAGCCAAAGGAAGAAGCACATCACAGCAGGTGACAACCACCCAGGACAGAACTCTGCTGCCAACGGTGGGACATCAAGCCCTAAGGAGGAACCCATCCTACCTGGTCTCAGAGGATGCAGGAAAGAGATGTGCTTCTCCAGCCACCCCATCTGACACAGTGTGAGTGAGCAGGACCTCTCTGTGCTCCATGAGCCAGGCTCTCCCACAGCAACAGCTGCTGTACAGCACCGTGGGCAAGGACGACTGCTGAGCGCAGGGCAGAGGCAGGAGAAACAGGGTCTGCTTTGGCACATGAAGTTAGACCACTTCAGATTTTGACATCTAGAGGTGAGAATAGACAGGTGAACAGCACAGGAGTGACATCACTGTATCTTTTACAGGGATTTTTAAAGCAGACCAAGGGTGCTTTTATGCAAGTTGGTAGAACTTGCTGCTCCATTACTTCAATCAATAGGAAGTGTCAAATTGTTTTTGCAGAAGTCTTCTATTGTTCTGCATTGTTTTGCTTTTTAATTTTCATTCTTTGGTTTCACTGAAAGAACAGGTCTCTTTTTTAAGACAGACATAAAAGAGGCTGACAGACAATGTCTGCAGCTTCATTGTCTCCAGGTGGATTCCATATTCTGCTCCTTCACGCCTCTCACCTTCCTGCTCTGTCTTCTCTGAAGTACCGTGGAACTTCCACCTACCCATATTTTTTTTTTTTAATTTGTTGGTGTTTATTTACTGGACAAAAAACTACATCAATTAATCTGTTTATGCTGCCTGAGCTTGCCCTGACTTTCATTGGAACAGAGCACCATCCCTACCAACACACCAGGGCCAGACCTTGCATGGCATCCTGACCGTGCAGCCCCACACCCCTCCAGCGCAGTGGGAAGAATGCTGAGGGGTGGTGGCCCCAGGATGAACTCTCAGGGAAAATCCCTATGGAGTTTGAGCTCTGACCTTGTTTCTGTAGCCTCCAAGAAGGGGGTTCCTGCATATCTGGAGCCCACCACGGCACAGAAGAATCCTTAGTGGCAGTGGCTTGGGTGGGTCCACGGGCAACCCTGGGCTGCTGGCTGGCTGCACCCATTGCCCCACCAGTGGGAAAGGGGAGAGGCAGAAGGGAAAAGCTTAATCTCTCTGCATAAGGCTGACTTGTGCAGTTACACTGCAGCAGATGGAAATCTTTGGGGAGAACAATCTCCCTGCTCCACAGGGTAAGGCAGTTCCCCCGGCACAGCGGAGGCGGGCACAGCACTGAGAACATCCCAGGGGAGAAGCTTATTTAGAACTGCCCTCTGACAGTGGTAAAAAGGATCCTCCACCCATCTGTCCTGCCCACCCTGGCTATGGCACCCTCCCCAGGAGGTGGAGCAGGGGACACACAGCCTGTTCCTAGTACAGACAGCCCACAGGCCACCCCACAGAGTCCAGGGACCATGTGAGGAGCTTCGTCAGGCACTGGGAGATGTTGGAGAGAATGGGATGCTCCTGCAGGGATGCACAGCCCCAGGAGATTTTGAGTTCTGGACCAAGTTGTGTAGGTGAGATTGTAATACCACTCTGCCGTGGACAAGGACACCAGGGGGTTGTGCTGGGTATAAGCAAGGACAGTTTCTACTTCTCAGTTTTTTATAATAATGATGGATTAATCCTGTTCTTGCTGATCTGCCAGGACAGAACAGCTGACATAAGACTCCTCCAAGCTGCAACGGGTGTCCTCAGCTGCAGGAGCCAACAGTTAAGCACACAGTTAACTCCCACAGACCAACTATTTCCTTCTTTTTTTTAATAACCATTTCTTTAGGCACTGTCTCCTGGTATTTTAAAAATTCATTTTAATCAATTTAAAATTAATAACAAACCAGCAAAATCCTTAGGGCCTGAAAGCTCCAATCTCTGCCACTCTGGAAGTGATGAGTCAGCTCCAGTGCAGCAGCCATGAAGTAGCTGAGGGCTGCCCATGAGAGCTGAATTAGGTCACTTGGTTTGCTATTCATGGAACTGTGGCTGTCCCTGTCGCTCTGAGGAGAGCTGCTGCACTCCAAGGGCACTGCCACAGCACTTGGCAGCTGCTGCTGCTGCCATGGCTCTCTCCTGTGTACTTACCAGGTGGGAGCACCAGGACAGAGCCTCTCCAAGAGGAGGGAAAGGACAGTGGCTGCAGGACACAGCACACACAGAGCCCTGTCCCACTCCCTGGTGTCTGCATGGTGTCTCCTTAGGTTCCTGCCTGGTCACTAACCCATGCTCTGCTCAGGCTAGGAACAGGAACCAGCAGTGCACAGAGCCAGACTTCTGGCTCCAGCCTCTTCCCAAAGCATGGCTTCCCCCCAGGCCCAGCAGCAGTCTCTTCCCAAGGGAGCACATCCCTGGAGACTGGAGCAGACCTGCTGCACTCCCCCACTCATCACCTGTGTCTGACAGCGACGCCGTGGCCAACACGCAGCTCCTATGGCAGCTCCCTGCAAAAGGCTGGGCGGGAAGTTACCCACAGCACAGGATTCCCATGCTCCTGGCAGGTGTTCTCATGCCAGTCATTCTGGAACTAGCTCACACACAGGTGGTTTATGACCTGGGAAGACAAAGAGAACAGCCATCAGAGGCTGCAGGACCAGACTCACTTGAGTCCAATTCCTGCTCTGGCAAATGTCCTCTTCCTCACAGCAGCCTTCAGAAGGGTCTGGTCACTTCAGGGACTTGGAGCTCCAGCATTCCTGTTTGTCAGCTGCCTGAACTCCCAAGTGCCCATGATTCTGCAATTACAGTCTCCAGAGATCCAGGAAAAGATCTTCTGAACACCCTGGGAAACACATCTCTCCTGTTGCTCAGGGCAGCCCAGTGCTCATGTCCTCCTTAAGCCTCTCGTTTTCAAGGAGCGGTTTTGTCCCTGCCAGAGGGGCACAACATGACAAAATGACTGCCTGCTCGCCTACTAGTATTCAGCTGTGATAGAGATGAAAGATTTTGGCTCATATCCTCATTTGTTCACTGAAGAGAAATCAAAATGAACCAAAATGGTTGAACATTTTGTAAATTAGTAAGTATTGAAGCTCCACTGCTCTGGAAGGCTACAGAGTGACAGACGTAATGCAATGGCAAATGATAGAATAGCGCTTTAAAGTTTAGGTGTGAGATTTCAAAATACCTTCCTCTAATGTCTCAGACCAAGCATAACAGGCATTCCTGAGGCAAATAACAGATTTATTTAAAAGAAACAAGCAAAGCTTTCTTTAAGAGACCACAATGACAATTTCTGTGCAATCTCTGCAGGACACCCCAGGCGACCCACAAATGCTCTCTGCCCTCCTGAGGCCTTCTGGGCACCCCACCTGTCCCTATCCTCCTGCTGGTCAGCACAAAGCCTCTGAAGAAGACTGAAATTCAAAGTCAGATTTTGTGATGAAGCAACAAAACAATATTTCAGTGCTTTAATTATAAAATCTGTTATGAGTGCCACCATTTGGGTTCCCAACTTCAGTTTCTTTTATGACTACTTCAGTGCCTGGACAAGAGTTTTGAATAAACCAGTCTTGCTGATAAGATCACGGGCACCCAAGAACAAAACTAAATATACTTCCAGTTACTTCTGTGGAAGAAAAAGATGGTCTGAATTTCTGAGATGTGTGTGTGGCCTGTGAGACATGGTGCTTGCTAAATGAAAAGCATGAACACTACATTTTCAAAGCTCATTTTTATATGTTTCTATTTGTTCAATATTTTCAAGGGTAACACATAGAGGAAAAATGAAGTGACATAACAGATGACTCTGAAATGTTAGCTTTGGTAGCACAAAGTGAAAGTACAAATGTATTCTTGCATGAGCACAGCAAACAGAAAGGGTGGTCATCCCCACCACATCCTGAAATATAACCAGGTACTTTGTTCAGAAAAGGCATTACCTTTATTCAGCACAGCCCAGGCATTAGCTTAAATCTGCAGCACAGTTCCAGTATACTTAACTTACAGCAACTTCCACCGTGAACCTGAGAGTACATTAAAGGGTGCTAATGATTATAATGCATGCACTAGGACAAGCAGCAAGATTCTGCAGCAATAATTTAATTTTCATTTAGATTAAACTGAAATTATGATTTACACCACTCTGCTAAAAAACACAGAAGGAGGTGTTGTAAGTGTAGCAGCAGGCATGCATATCTTCATGTATTCTTCCCTGTTTTTATCTCGTCGTTGAACTTAACAGACTTCCAAGTGCAAGTAGATTGAAGCTCCATCTAGTGCCAGGGGCCGGGAAGTTACTGGGAGATTTTCATTCCCAAACCAGCAACCATTCTCAGAGAACTACCGAGGAGCAGTAGCCAGCCTGGCAGCCCAGAGCTCGCCTGCCGGTGGGAACACTGCAGAACTGCTCTTACGGTCTATAAAGGCTTCATTTAAAAAGGCTTCATTTAAAAGCTGCAGTACCTTAGGCTGAGCACAGAGCATGGCACAGCACCTGAAACGTGAGCCCACCATAGTGAGAGGGGTCCCTGCTCCACCACCAACACCTTCTACACAGCTCCTCTCTTTGGATCCAGGGAACCAGGATGCTGCTGGTGCATCCCAATTCACCCTGGTAACCTCTATCCAAAACCAGGCCACCAGTGGTTCTGAAATGCCCTTGCTGTTTAATACATGGCTTGAGCACTTGCTGGCAAGTCACCATCTCCTCCACAAACACCTACTAATGGTAGCACAGAAAATGGGTGTCTGTTACCAACACACAAAATAGTCTAGCTGGTGCTAATGTTCCCTTCCTCTCTTTTTCTGTATTTTTTTCCAATGGCAAGTGCTAGAACTACACCTGTTTCTAGCTCTGTAACAAAGCCATGCTGCATGTCCCAACTCCTGTAAGCACACACCATTCTAACCCAAAACAAGGAGGAGGTTTGTGTAGCAGAGTGCAGCTGTTCAGATGGTTCAGTCAAAGCAGTAACGTTGGAAGTTTTTTTACATGTGGAAGTCATGTTTCTTCATTTAACAAAAGTGGTCTTCATTGTGCATTTTAGATTTGACTTTCAAAGAAAACTGTAATGGGAGGAATCCTTTCACTGTCCTAGTTAAATGTAACCCACCTGAGTCATAAAGCTTTAAAAAGCACTATGCCAACTGGACACAGAGTACAGACAAACTGTATTAGATGCATCTGTCCCACATTTGTCTTCACATAACCTGAGCACAGGCTGGCAAGGCCACCATTCCAAACACACAGGACCAAAGCGCGCGGCGAGCAGCTCCAGGCATGCCAGCACCCACTGACGGTGTGGTGCGAGCACCACTGATGCATGAGGATGTCAGCAATATAGACAGGTGAGGATGGACAGTTACACAGCAGATGGCTGGACTCTTCTTCATAGTACCCCCACCATGACTCTGCTCGCAGCTGTGTGAAGGCTGACAGCCAAAACTCATTGTCTGCTCCAAAGCAGCTCCCTGCCTGAATCCGACGTTTCCTCCACAGACGCTCACTGTGTGGTCACGGCAGCGGTGCTGGGGGGCCACCCACCCATGGATGGGGGTACAACCAAGATCACAGCCTCCTGAAGCACCCCCGGGTCTCCGGGGATGCCACGCGAGTGCGGCGCTGCAGGAGCTGCCCCAGCCCCACCGGCCTCAGCAGGGACTCTGCTCGCCAAGCCTGCCGCACGCTCGCCTTCCACAATGAACAGTTTGGCTGAGACAGAGTGATTTATTGTCTTTTGAGAGGTATTTTGAAAGAAGATAAAACCTTCTCAATGAAACAGCATCATTCTTAGGCTATTTCCCCCTTTGTTCATTTCTGCTTTTCCCCACTCCTCCCATTTTTATATTCTTAATGTTTCCTTTCACTTGTACCAGAGTGGCTGCTCTACAGTTGCACAGTATTAGACTTTCAGACTGAATACACTTCTTCTAAGGTTACATAAACAACTTTGAGCAGAACATATTTTCACATACTTTGTTTCTCAAAAATGTGATATTTATTTGAGTGGATGCAATTGAGAGAAAAGCACTACACCTATGGCAGAAATAATTCTCTCCATGATGAAACTAAGTAGTACTTCAACTACCAAAAATTCACAAGAAAATATTCTAAATATTAAATATACACTGGCTCTTCTTTGATGAGCTAACATCAGGCAAGTTGACTGCTGCTTATAGCTAGGATCAAGTTTTTTGTGGCCAAAGAAAAATTTGGTATAAGGTTAGAATGTTATCATTTTGCTGGGAAAATATGGCTTTTTAGACTTCAGAATTATTATTAAATGCTTTTGAAGACAGTGAATGTTTTAGGTAGAAATTGTGTATCACAGATAAGTTTATGTATCTGTGATTCAAAAATCCTCTGGATTTTTAACAAGTAACAAGCATTAACAGCAAAATCATTTGTGATCAGAGGTAGAAACAGCACACAGACAAACATATTTACAGATCCTACCAGGGAAAGCAAGTTGAATGAAGAAAATAACGCCCTGAACAAAGCTCCAGAGCTCCCCAGCTGCATCATGTGGGTGACTGAACGTGCGGCAGAAAGCAGTGCAGAAACAATCACCTACAGTAACTGTGAGCTAGAAAAACACAACCGTCTGTCAGGCCTGTCACCAAGACACAGCTGGGACAAAGCTGCTGCCTGGGATGGTGTCCCACGGGACAGGGCCCCCGTGCTCCTGCCATGCACCATAACACAACACAACAGTCAGAACTGGGTTTGCTTCTTAATGCATGCTAGCACAGTGAAAACATGCAGACCAGCTAGGAAAATGATAAATTTGTTCTACCAGTCAACTGTAACAGAGAAAAAACCAAGCAGATGAAGCCTGTGAAAAGTTAAATTTTCTCTTTCATCTCCTATCACTTCTTGTTGTGGTCAGTGAAGCGTGCACAGAGGTCACAGGTTCAGACTTTACACCACAGTAAGATTGTTAACTGTCCCTGTTAAACCACACTGCACAAATATCCATTAAAAAATGACTGTGTCAAGAGCCTGTGCTTGCTGTGCTTCATTTTCCACTTTTCTGCTTTCTCTCCCTCTTTGTGCTTTTCCAACCCTCTTATTGCATTTCTTAGCCTTAGTTTTGGCTTTTAAGATTAACTTCCTCACAGCCTTTCACCCACTGCAACAGCCAGTTGCCAGAGGCATGTGATGAGTCACCACGAGTTTGGGCAAAATAACATAAAGACCTTAGACTGAGTATGTTTCCACCTTCCCAATACTGTGTCAAGCTATCTACAAACTTAATGAATTTCACAGTTTCATACCCTTATTTCATAACTGAACAGTTAACAGTCACCTGTTTGGGTTCTGTTTGCTTGACTTTAAGCAAAACAAAATACTGCAGGATCTAAGCACACCGAGGAGCCCAACTGCTTGGTAACTGTGAGGCACAGAAAGCTGTGTCACATGGGCCCAATTCTGTACCTGTTACTCCTATAGGGACTCATCAAAGACACCATTATGAACCAGAGACTATCTCTCCAAGTAAGAATTTACATACAATGTACTTTAATTTCTAGGAATAAGGTTTCTTTTCTGTTGGCCACCAGCAAGATAAAAAATTCACCTTAAAAATCCTAAAGCTGAGCAAAGTTCATGACTTTAGACATCTTTTTCAGTGCTTTGGCCAGTCTGTAAATTGCATCCCCAAAGAACTGTCCTTCCTCATATTTTAAATACTTCTGGAAGCCCCTGAAACAGAAGCAATTTCATGCTCTTATGTGACATAGCCATATCCCTACACCTGCATCTGATTTTCAGGGTTACATTGTGGGTTTGTTCTGTTTGAACTTGATGGTTAAATAAAGAATAAGCAAGGGAACCCCCTCAGAACTGCTTACATAACTGTCTTACATAGGAAGACAAAGGTTTTGCTGAGCTGTCGTATTGGTAAAACCACACCAAGCCAAAATCCTCTAAGGACATGAAACTCTCATAATGGAGAGCTAACATGGAGTTAAACCATTGTCCCAAACAATGCAAGATACACCGGAAAAGCACCTTTTTTTCAGAACTTTCTGGATGGCTTAAGTGCCATTGCACAAGGCTGTCTGCAGTGCAGCCACAGCTGTGCTGGCACGGGACAGGACCTTCTTCATGCACAGCTCTAGTAGCTGTGCAATAAAACTCTGTACTGTGGTCTGCATGATTGTTGCATTTTGAATTACCATATTTTTTAAACATATTTTCATATTTTCCACACATTAATATGTCATTTTCATAATTTGTTTCTAGTTAACACTCATCCCAGTCTTTGGTGGCTTCCTGGGGTTTCAGCCAAGTCCCCTGGGTAGCTGTGGAAGGACCCTGCCCAGCCTGACCCTCACCAGGCTGACACACACTGCTCCTGGCTGTCACCAGAAGAAGTGAATCCACTGACTTGTAGCACTTTTAAATTGGTGTTTCCCTCTGCACTTCCAAAAGCACAAGTGGTGAAGAGACAGAGGCCGCAGAGCCCAGCATGGTCAGCAGGGGAAGTCACCAGATCAGCGCCAGCACGGGCACCGTCCCCCAGAGCCCAGCCCTGCAGCCCGTGAGCTCTGGGAAGCTCATCTCCATGACTGCCCTCCTGTCTGTACATAAGTGCTGGTTACAGTAATCTCCAAATGGTGAAAAACAGCAATTTGGTGAAAGACAGTTAGAACCTGTGACATCATAATGGTTGGACTAAATCATCCCAGAGATCTTTCCCAAACTAAACAATCCTATTGTGACAAGTCCTGCCTTTGGCTGTCTCATCATTCCAAGCACAGCAGCAGTACTGGTAGATACAAGGCCTGACAGAAAAACCCAAGTTACATTACTCACAAAATATAACCCTCCTCCAAGTCCTTGGCCAATTTTAGTTTTTCTGTTAACAACATAAAAGCAGTCAAGTTTCTCACAAAGCTGTAAATAGTGAGTACACTCTGGTTAAGCACTGCCAGTACTTTAGAATTCTTCCAAATTATTCTTTTTATTAGATGTGATCCAACATCAGTTTTAGACAAAGTTCTGAACAGAAGCAAAAGACCAGGAATTGTTACAAGCTGCACAAAATCCTACCAAACTGTGGTTGTAGTGTGCAATTAAATTCCAGAAATAACAACTACCAGGTGAAATGTAGGAAGAGACTAAAATGCAAGAAATAATGATTTCACAACTATTTACTATATGGCTATAGCTTAGAAGCAGTCCATTTCATATGTGAGTCTAGGCACTGATGTTAAGTTAAAATGACCTACTACATTTATCAATTTTAACAAGGATATTTTTATACATATATAAATATTTTGCTTCAGAAATGTCTCAAATTCCACTTAACTCTTATAGCAAAAAAACCTAACAACCCTGGAAGTCCCTGCTCTTACAATCTCTAACATACAGAGCACACCCTCATTTTCTTAAATCCAGCAGTCTCAAAGGTGCTGCTGCAGTAGTGCCTACACAAACAGTATTGTAACAATTGTATAACATAGCACACAACCAAATGAGGCACCTAAGAGTGAAAATAAAATTAAAGAACCATGATTTTCAGAAACAGCACTGTTGACTGCTGAATCTGCAAATTATACATGCTACCTGGTAGCTTTGAAACATTAAATAATAGCAACTCAATTTAGACTTCACTTTCTAAATATATTACTAGAGTTAGTTCACAAATAACATGACTAGAAGCTGAGCTACCAAGCAGGTGTGAAATCCTCTACTCTGATCCAACCATTTATGTTAAGGAGATCCCAGACTTCCATGCAGTTATTTCCAATTTAAATCATTCAAAGCAGATGTCTCTATTCCCTGTACGGCTAACACAATCTACACACTAAAGCAACCCTCACACCACTGATCACCTGGTCTGTGCAGCTATTACAAAAGGTAATACCCCTGTGAGGCAGGAACAATATTACCTGGGCCTCTCTGCACTCTGACATACAGGTGAAACACTTGTCAAAGAGGCAAAGCACTGAACCACCACGCATCAGCCTAGCGTGGCTCTGGATTCTGGGAGCAGCAGCTTCTCCCCACAGCCTGGCCAGCTCTGGGCTGGCAGTGGCCATGGGTCCCTGCCTCCTGTGAAACAGGACTGGACGCTGGGCTGCAAGGGTTCAGGAGGGCACAGATGCTCATTGGGCAGAAGGGATGGACAAATGTGTTGGAGGCTGAGATACCTTCAGGCAAGAGGGGCATAGCCTTTGGCTAAAGTCCTGGAAACCCACAGGTTCTTGTGTGAGACATCTGCATGCTTGTACCAAGCAGCCTGCTGTCCAAGAGAAGCCCACCTCTTATTAATCAAAGGATAATGATGCTAGCATAGCAAATAAGCAGCTCAAAATCCTCAAGGCCTGCCCCTGGGTCTCGAGATGTCTGTCTCTATATCCATTAAATCAACTTATTAAAGTAACACAATTTGGAATCCTTATTGCAACTTGAAGACAATCAACAAAAAATCAAACACATTTTGGTTGAACTCTAAAACTAATGGGTTCATCAGCCTGCCATTCATTTCAGATGGATGCATTTCATTTTGTGCCAGTAAGAATGTTTAACTGGGACCTCCTACAGACCAGGAATAAATAGAGAAGTGACCCTCAATGGTACTTTTAGAAAGAAGAGAACCTTTTCTCCTTCCCATGGAAGGAATCTCCGGAGGCAGGATGATGAAGGCAAGCCAAACTTCACAAAAAGCTTTAGCTATTTTAAAAGCTAAAAGCAACTTTAAAGACTGTAACTCATTGGTAGATACAGTGACATGAGAATATTTCTGGGACACATGGATGATGCTGTCCAAATTCAGAGAGGTAAAGGCACTCTGAAAACAAAATAGAGAAAAAAAACCCTTATGGAGTTAAGGTAAAAGTTACAAATTAGCTCTTTTCCAAGTACCTAGTAATGCAAGCAATTAGTACTAAACAACACTCAATCCGATGACAAGGGAACTAGGTTGTTAAAGGACTATGAAACCCTGAAGTGTGCTGTAGGGGTATCTATTATAAATACCTGGGGACATAAGGTAAAGGAAAAGAAGGGTAAAGGGAAAGGTAAAGGAAAGGTCAGGAAAAGGCAGATTCATTTATTGTATACTATGCCTTGGCATATTCAGGTATCAGATCTAACTTCTTGAATTATAGCCACAAAGCTACTGACGTGGACAGCCATGCCACATCCCACCAGTCTGCACTGGCCCAAGAATCACCAATAAAGCAAACCTCCCCTGCTCAAAAGCAAGATGATCCCCCCACTAATTTCAATGTTACGGAAAACAGAGCAATTGCCTCAAAACACACCCTTAAGGTGCTGATGAACACTCCTGCGACCCAGGACAGCCTTGGAGCAGCCAAGCCATCCTGCCCAGGGCCCAGTATCAGTGCAGCAAACCAATGGCACCAGCCTCGGGTGCTGTAAAGGAATGTGTAAATTATTGCAACAGAGACTTGGTGACACCTGGAACAATAAACCCCAAAATCGCCAGTTACAACCCCTTGTAGAAAAAAAACGTAGCAGATGCTGGTGTGTGAGACAGGGACGCACCCGTGAGGCCCGGGAGCATGAAGGGCACGGGCGAGGCAGGCAGGGGCTCAACGCTTCTCCGAGGGGCGCGAAGGCAGACGTGAGATTATAGAAACAACACAAATGCAGCGACTGCCAGGGGCCGTATCGGCACGGCGGAGCGGGGCACGGGAAGGATGGGGCGCCGGACCCTCTGTGCACGGGAGCGGGCACCGCTCTGCCCCACAGCCGTGACCCCTCTAGGCTCGCCCCGGGACCGCCC
>VXBC01008924.1:190305-218521 GCA_013399945.1 Ploceus nigricollis | reverse complement strand
AAGGCGGAGGGGCCGCGGCGGCGGGAGCAGCCCGGGCCCCGCGCGCGGGCCAGAGCCGGGCTGATGCCGCTGCTGCGGGCAGGCCCCGGGCTGATCTCCCGGGACAGGTGCGGACAGAGTCCACGCCAGCCCGGGGTCAGGCTCCGACAGACGCCCTGCGCCGTTTAACGGGCTCGGGCCCGGAATCGCCGAGGCAGAGGCTCCCCCGCGCGCAGCGAGCGCGGAGCAGCGCAGACTGCGCCTAACAAAGCCCTGTGTTCTGGAGCACTTCCTGCGGGGAGCGAGGGGAAATCACGGCCTCGGCCTCTCCACACGAGACAGGACCGGTTCTAAATAGAAATTACAGCAATATACCCTTCCGTGCTAACTCTGAACTCTTTCCTTTGACAGCCAGGAGAAATAGATATGATTGTAGGAAAAGACCGAGAGGGTTTCTTCACCAATGGTCTGACCCTTGGTGCAAAGAAGTGCTCTGTGATCAGAGATAGCCTGTATGTCGATGGTGACTGCACAATGGACATCAGGACAAAGAGTCAAGGTGGTGAGCCGACATATAATGTTGCTGTAGGCAGAGCTGGACGAGGTAAGCACCCTTTTCTCTACCTTCAGATAGCTAAATTAGGAATATGACCCTAAGCAAAGACTCCAGCTATTAGGAAAACCAAACTATTTAATGGCTAATTTTGGGAAGTGATGCAATGGAGTGGATGGCAGTGCTCTAGCTGAGTTCTTACTGAGAATTACACACATCCCCATTCCCACCTGCATCCCAGCCCAGTACCAGGCTGTGCAGTAGTTAACAGGTCTGTGACAAGCAGGAAAAAGCAGGCTGCAGCTCCAAGTAGGCTTAGCTGGTATTCCATCACTTCATACCTGAAGCTCAGGAGGGGTCTGTTAATGACAGGCAGTGACTGCAAGCTTTCTCATTGTAAATTGCTTGATGGGAAGTTATTCTCCAAAGATGTGAATCTCATGTATGAGCTGCTCCAACTTAAAAAGTTCTACACTAACTCTTCTTGCACTTCGTATTGAGCCTGCTGAAGTCTGTCCAGGCAGAAAAAGCCTGTCCAGTTTGGTACCACTGAGAAATGTGCTTCATTCTCAAATACCTGCTCCTTGTGCTCTTCATTTAACTTCCAGTAAAACCTATTACAGGGCAGCCACCCATCTGGGATATGAAATACTGTCTGGGAGTGGTGTGCCTTATGTTGGGAACACCTGGGCTAGCATTTTTGGGCTGGCTGGGGAACAGGTTCATGAGTGACAAGACTTTCACTAATAGGTGTAAAACCAAAGGCAGAGCACATGTGTGTAGGCTAAAGCCCAGGGCAGGCATGCAGGAAGAGGGTTGGCAGTACTGAAGTGAAACAAGCGGAGTTCTGACTTGTGAAATGACAGTGAGAATTGTCTTAAGTTTTTATGAGCAAATTGCTATGCAGATAGAATCATAGAGTCATTAAGGTTGGAAAAGCCCTCCAAGATTCATAAAGTCCAGCCCTTCTCCCGGTGCAGCCAAGGCCACCACTCACCCATGTCCTCAAGTGCCACAACCACATGGCTTTTAAATCCCTCCAGGGGTTGGGGACTTAACCGCTGCCCAGGTCAGCTGTGCCAGGGCTGGACAACCCTTTTGGTGAAGAAGTTTTCCTGATATCAAACCTAAACCTTCCATGGCGCAACCCCAGGCCCCAGTGTATGATCACATGTAGGTAGACTGGCTGCAGCATTCCCAGCTTGGTGAACAGTCCCTGGCCTGTGGCAGCCCAGTGCTCACTGCGTCCCCCTCCCTGCTGGGGGATATCTGATGGCAGCTCACAGTGGCTGTTGCTGGTGAGCCTTCAGTGTTCCTTTCACCAGATAATCTGGGACACCTTGCTGGAACTGGGGGAGTGGGGAAAGCCTCAGCATGACAATTGTCCCTGTGTTTTGTCTTACGTAAAGAGTGTGGTTTATAGTTGTGTTATTGCATGGAAAGTCTCAGCCCAACTCACCCTTTGGGGTTTTTTACCAGCATCAGGGCAGTTACTCTGGTTCCAGATCATGGGAATTTTCTTTTGCCACTCTCCAGTCATGCTTGCACACGCAGTGCACCCCTGCTCCCACAGGTGTTTAAACTGCTGCCAGGATTTCCTTGCTGGTGACTGATGGTGAGAGGCACCATAATGCTTTTTTGATAGCTGGTGGCATTTTTCTTAGCAGTGAACTCTTAAAACTTCCACAGTTAGATAAAATCCCTGAGGAGAGCTTGTACCTTCTCCCAGCCCTATCTACATCTGTGTTTTAACAAAACTGTTAAATTAGCTAAATACCCAAATACTAAATCTTGAATTTGAGGGTGTGTATTGCACTGCCTAAAACTTGCATTATTTCCATGTCTAACATACTCTTTTAAAAACTTTTTTTTCTTTTCTCTTTCAGTCTTGGTCTTTGTAATGGGCAAAGAAGGGGTCCATGGAGGCGGATTGAATAAGAAGGCATACTCAATGGCAAAATACTTGAGAGACTCTGGGTTCTAGTTGTTAGGCAGACTGTTAAGTATTAGGGGAAGATTGCTATTAAACTTTCCTGGCGGTGAGCTTTAAACCTTACATTCTGGAAACTTTACTAGCAATGCAGGGTGATGGGGTATGAACCTGTGTCTCCTTTGTATCCCTTTGTTGGTGGGGAAAGGTGTTGTTTTTTTTTTTTTTCCCTTTAATTCTTTTCATTTCTGTTTTGTTTCCTTGTGTACTCCAGCATTGGTTATAGTCATGGGAAAGGAAGGTGTCCATGGAGGGACACTCAACAAGAAAGCATATGAACTGGCTTTATACCTGAGGAGGTCTGATGTCTGAGCAGCCTCTCCCCATCCACTTAGCAGCTGTCTGCACCACCACCCGCTTGTGCTCAGTGCTACCAGACCGTAGATGGTAGTTTGTGTTTTTTTATTTACCCATTTCCTACTGTCATAACTCCAGTTCCCCCTTGTTCATCTCTGTAACCACTGTAGGTAACCAAGCCCATCTGGCACCACCATGACGATGATATGCATGATAACTTGAAACTTGGGAGGGGAACATGCCAAGTGTAGGCTCTGCTTCGTCTTAGCAATTAGTATGATATTGACAGCTAAACCAACTGAGATACTAAACAAGGTGCCGATTGTACAATCTAATTTGATCAATGCCTCTTCAGCACTTTGAGCAAGTCACAGCTCACTAGTCTTCCTTTCACAGAGCACGGTTGGGAGGAAAAAACTGTGTGCATATCTTCATTTCTGTCCCTCTCTCTGTTTCTGTTTTTTAAACCCATGTGTTTGCTTACACCCATTTTTATAGTGCCTGGTTTGTTTAACCAATTTGCCACTCAAAAGCTATTAATGTCACATTAGTTTTGTCATTGCACTTCACTGTAGGCTTAACTCTCTTACTTTTTCTTGATGTTGTCTGAAGGTTGTACTGCTTAACAAGTGCAATCACAAAACTATGAAAGGGTACAAAAGTACTTCCTCCCATGACCTTAAACCACCATCCTAAGGACTCCCCAGACATTCCATCATTACAATAGCTCAGGCACTTTTTTTTTTTTTGCCAGCTCCTGTTCTGTAGTTGACTTGTGCAAGGCTGCCACTGTGGCCATTAGCTAGCCTGGTATAACCAGCTGGAGTGTGTCTGGTTTCAGTTTCTCATAGGACCAATTTTAATTTGCAGCTTGGGGGTCGGGGGGTGGGTGGTGGTGTATTTGTTTTTTAATATGAAACTGCAATGTCATTGTGGAAAACTGCCACCTTCAGCTACCCTGGGAGCTCTGACTGGCTTCAGTCTTTCTGCCAGATCACTCAATGGTGCAGAGTTTGGCTGCTCTGAAGCCACTGTTTGGATGAAGGTCGGTAGTTTGTAAGCTAAACTGTCAAAATACCATTTCAAATTTAAAAATCTTCATCTGGCCTGTCACACCCTTGCTGCAGAAATGATGGAGTGAGCTGCCTTGTGCACGAGTCATCTGAAAATGTCTGTAACCAAACTCAGTTCAGGCACGGTTCTCACCTGTATGTCCATTGCAAGAACTGCAGAACTCTGTATACAAAAGAATAAATGGGAGATGGTAGTGGTTGGAATAACTGACTTGGCTGTCTTGTGATGAATTTTTTAATATGTATTCTGTGCCATACTATTGTTAAAAAAAAAAGTGAACTGTTGCTATTGTGAGATGGATTTTAACTGACTCTGAGGGTTTCTTTTGACTGGCACTACCTTAGGGACATTCTAGTATTTGCTTCTATTGTTGGGCCTTGTGGATAATGTACAGATTTAAACAAATTCTTGTTGCTGATTTGTCCATTTCTTTCCCTGCACTTTGTTACATCTGGGATACAGTCTAACTCATCTGATTTAATATGCATTTCAAAAAATGCCATAACTATTAAAAACACCTTGTTTACAGACAGATGAAATAAATTTATTCCAACCAAACAAAATCAGACTGTTGGTAATTTTTTTGCCTCACACCCAGAAAATCCTCTGAGGCCCTTCAGTGCATGGCTGGCCACACTAGCAGGAGGTCTAAGTGCAGTTTTAAGTTTGGCAGGACAGCAGTAGTATGATAATACAAGTAGTGTGATAATATGACTTCAGTCAAAAGCCAGGCAGTCTTTGGGGTATATCTTAAATTAGGAGATGATTTCTCCTCTCTTAATTCCACGTTTACCCAGCTCTCTGGTGTGGAGTTCCCCTGCCCTCTGAATGCCCAATACACCATTCCTAAACCAGATGAAGGCAACTTCACATCGGACCTGGCAAAGGAGTCTGTGGTGGCCTGCCCAGGTCAGTACAGCCAGGGTGGGAATGTGCTCCCCTCACCCAGAGAAGGGGCAGATTTAAGGCCTCCTACCTTAAGGTCTCCTACCTTAACAGATTGCACCTGTATTTGTTACTTTTGCTGAGAACTCCTAAAAACAGGTCCAAGGGGATGTGATGGTGAACCCTGGAGCTTGTGGGATGGGAGGACAGCTGAACCCAGATCATGGGAGGTGAATCTGCCTTCCTGAGCCCTCAGACTAGTCAGGTGCTTCTGGACAGGACCTGAAAGCACCTTTGTTTTCCCCTCCTTCCCCCACACCTTCATCACTGGTGTCAGCTGCACCTGCTCCTCTGCTTGGCACTAGACCTGGGTCTCACTAAAACCTTCCTATATATAGTGTTCATATTCTCCCACTGCCAAGTGGCTCTGTGTCTGAACTGGATCTCCCAGTGCCAAAGTTAGAGCAGACCAATACACCCAGAGCACAGAGCAAATTCCTGTTCAGTAGTAACTGGTACAGAGGATGCAAATCTGCTTCCCTCATAAAACACATGTGAAGCTGTGCTCAGTGTCTGAACACAAAGTTGCACTCACCTTCTGACTGCAGAACCTCATTTCTCCCTAGTTAGGAGGAATGAGGATAGTATATTCCCGGAGCTGCTTCTATGGTAAGGCCAGAGTGGATGGAATTGACTATAGCAGCACCCCAGAGGCAGAGCAGCTGCTGGCAGCACACACCAGGTACTTGTCATCACATTCCTTAGTGTGACATTGTTCCTTTCTGACCAATTCCCTTCTCTTGAGGTGTATGTCACCTGTATACTTCTGCTTGGTTAAGAATTACGTGTTCAAATTACTTTTTCAAATGCATTTTTTGGTCAATTTTCCAAGCATAACTGTCTGCAACTGATTGCAGGCACTAGAATTACATAAGAGCATATTACAAAGTTTAGGTCAGTTTGTGGTTCTGGAACTCTTCAGATTTTGGGGACCGCTCCTGGAATACAACAATGAATAATCATATG
This sequence comes from Ploceus nigricollis, assembly GCA_013399945.1. NCBI lineage: Eukaryota > Metazoa > Chordata > Aves > Passeriformes > Ploceidae > Ploceus > Ploceus nigricollis. Next base: position 212,717 of record VXBC01008924.1, on the reverse strand, counting down.
CACTCACAGAAACAGCAGGGACCTATTTTAAGAAATATCTTTCAGCATAGTAATTACATTTTCAGAAACCATTTTCCCATTTGGACTCACCTAGACATATGCATGCTGAAGGGGAATTTTGCCTTGTGAAAATATACCACTACACTGACTGTCATTACCCCATGGCTGCTGGCAGCAGTGGTTTGGAGATGAATCATCCTTTCGTTATTATCCTTTTGCTGTGCCTCATTGTGCAAAATAAACTTTCCCTGCTCTCAGCCAGGCCCAGAAAACAGTCTGCACTGCAGGGTGTGTGGCTGCAGAGAGTGTAAGGTCAGAAACCACATCTGGGACCAGCTCACCTGCCATCGCTTGTCCAGGGTTCTAGCACTGGGCTGTGGTTCTGCAGGCGCTGCCAGCTGGGTAGGAATTGTTCAGAGCACCCTGGTCTTCCTTCACACTCCCCCAGGCAAACTACAGACTCGGGCCAGTCGAAACTCCTCCTCAAGCTAGAAGTGAACAAAAATGAAGGTTTTCTGCATAACTCAGACCCCTGCACGTAGCACTGGTCAGTGCAACCCCTTGTACTGTGATTCACAGTATGATGCAGGAAACATCTACTCGAGCTCCCAACAGTTCCATGTTGCGCATCTTCAAAAGCACTTCACCCTCAGTAATGGAGGCGAGTACTCAAGGTCTCAAGGGATGCAAAAGTTCAATAAACTCCTTCTGATATTTAAAGTGGAAAACATGTTTATTAACATTCTTTCAAGCTTTCCTTAGTCAAGGCCATATAAAAAAATCTCCATTTGAGTATATGCATGGTTTTACTTTCTACATAGTTACAGAGGTATTATATAGAATCTACCTTTTTTGTGATACACTGGTAAGTACTGAGTTCTGTGAGACTGGTAAGCACTTGTTTTCAAATCAGGTATTTGAAAAGAACAATTTTTTATATACAGTTTAGCAGACTAATGCAGCATAAAATGCTCTTAGTAAGAGGTATATGAGCCAAGGATCAATATAATACTTACCCTAAACTTCTTTTTCTATGTGGAACAAAACCTCTGTCTCGGTTATCTCCCAACTCCCACCTTCTCACTGGAAACCAGACAACAAAGTAGTAGCAAGGAGGGATAATAATGTGCTTCTGGTGGACCTGACCTTGTGAATTCCTCAAAACTAAACATATATTCTAAGTTTCCTCATCCTGGGAATTGCTCAATGGAACTGCTTAAACTCAGCTACCATGGCAAACTCCAAAGGATTATTTGGAATCACTGTGTTGAGATAAAAGTGGAATTTCTTCTGCTTTAACATACCAGCTTTTTCTGTTTTAACATACCAGCACATAGAATATTGATCTGTTCTACTTTTTCCTTTCAGCAGTGGTGACAGTTTTTAGGAAAACTATACAAACATGCAAATACAGTTTTTGTTGGGCCTAAGGGGTAACACATATCTACATGTAATAAATATTGCTCTCAGGATGACCCAGTTGTAGCTACAAAATGGAAATAAAAGTACTTCCAGAGAAATCCCATTTCAACAGGAGACATTTAGAGTCTCTGCGATATTTCAATTGATATAAACTATTAACATTATTCATTAGCATTGTGAAGTCCAGTTTAACTGTTGCTTTTGAGAAGACAGAATGTGTGACTGAATACCTGAATCAAAAATAAATCTACCTGTAATGATTTAACCAGAGTACTACTACATGAACTGCTGCTCCTATCAAAGAAACCAAACGGATTACAGATTAAAAGAGATTCCCTATGCAAAGGTTTGTAAATAGCCTTAAGAACCCTTTTGTTCATACACCTATGGGTCATTAGTAGTCTCAGACAGTGTTTGCCACTCTGTACTCCCTGTCCTCACTGGGCTGCAGCTGAACCACTACACTTTCTTCATTCATCCCATTTTCCGCATCGCTGCTATCAACATTGTCATTGTCATCCTCCTCGTACTCCGAGGACTCGGTCATGTTCTGATGGGAATGGGACTCTGACAGAGCCCCGAAGGACTGTGTGCTGACCGAGGCCAAAGGCCTGAGCAGAGGAGTGTTCTCAGACACTTCATTCTCCTCTTGGCTGCTGTCAGTCTCCGAGTCAGAGTCCCCCTGGGAAGGGACCACTTTCTGCTTACACACAGGACAGGTTTTTTTTGTTTTTGTCAGCCACGGGTCCACACACTTGCAGTGATATGCTGTTAGAAAACAAAATACAAGGACATCATTGTAATAGTGAAAAGGACAGGGAAACCTGCTAAACCATTTCTGTTCAGTGACACAGGAGAATTTTAGAATGTAGCTCATACAGAGAATTTTAGTGTTGAATTTGTTGGCACATAGCCTGTACAAAACAGCTGATGGCTTAGGATCTGAGTCATGTGGGTATATGCAATGAATACCTGTGTTTTCTACTGAGTGAATGACAGCAGTAGTACAACAGGCTACATCTGATGACAAACCTTAAAGCTTTTAGAGCAATTCCATCCCCTTTGCAGCGGGCATGCCCACCATTATCATCCTCACATTGCCTCTCACCTCCACACCAACATGTATCAAAGCACCTCATTATTACATGATATTACCGCATGATTTTGTGGATCTTAAATTAGGTCTGCAATTGGCACTGCAACTAGACTGGCCATGTTTAAAAAAAAGTATTTGTCTTACTTACAGTATTAAAAATTCAGCTCTTCTTAGTAAGAGAGACTTCTACTTGGCAAAGAGCTTGTATTTACATGGGACAGCAATGCCATGTTTAGTACCTGGTCAAGCACAGTGGAAACATGTTCTCCACACAAACTGATGGTGGGGCTTGATGGTGTTCAAGTTAAGTTACCTCTGCAGTCCCCCACTTGGAGAAATGCCATGGACCTGTTCTTTCTCTTCTGAGAAATCCTTGTTTGTTGGCCTAGTTTGAAATTGGTTTTATGACTGAGGTTCTAAAAAGCTCAGCCTGTCACCTGCTGTGCTGGCTGTGTATAGAAAGCTGTAACACATCTGCAGTGGGCTGGACTTGAGAAAGACTGTCACAGGGGAAATATTTCACTAACTGACTTCCAAGTGCAGTCAGGCAATGGAGTGCAAGGCTGCAGACTCCAGGACAGACCCATCCCTTCAGCTGCACCTCTAAGTCACCAAGAGCTCAATTAAGTTTTGTGGTTTATTTGTCCTGGGGAAAGTGAAGGCCTATTTATTTAAATGTAAAAGTATTACAATAAATATGGGTATTCAGGGGACAGCATCAAGCTCCAATTTCCTTTCATGTGTATATCCAAGGAAAATGCAAAGTGGGAATGCTAGCTTTTTAGCTTTTAAAATGAGAAAGCAAGCTTTCACCTCTCCCACTTTGTACATTCATTCTTGCATATTTGCAAAATGGAATTTTATAAATCACTTACTAAACATATGCACTGTAGGTTTTGGACAGTGTTTTGGAAAGCTGATTTAATGTAAATTCAAACCTAAAACACAGTTGTTTACCATGAGAGCACGGAAGGATCCTGAGCTTGTCTCCATCCTCATATTCATCCAGACAGATGGCACACACATCATATTCATCTCCTACAGCATGTAATTGAGAATTAGTTTGACTTTAAAGGACTTGCAGCAGACCCTCCTGACATGCACACGGGCTTGGGAACTTTCATGCAATTTCTGCACTGATTTTTCTTAAGCAATGTTTTAATGCTCAGCCACAGTCTGCTCTGCTCCCATTAAAGAAGTGTTAGAACTCCTCTATTTCAGTGAGAACAGGGTCAAGCCAAACATTTTGTATGCTTTCACTCAAAACTCTTCTATCTATTTCAAGTGTACTCAAAATTATCTCTGAAACTTAATACCCCTTTGATTTACAAGGTTTTTGGACTTAAAAACAATGTGGTCCAGTGGGTCAGACATAGAATGATCCACTTGCCTTTCTTAAACTTATGTACGGGAAGTTTCTTAAGCTGATCCTTCCTAAGCCGATTCCTTCTTGCTCTGTGTCTGTCCTGAACAAATTTTGTTATCTGGAAACAGACAAGATAACATGAACAGTAAGTTACACCAATAAAAGAAAAATAAAAGTTTTGATTTATGAAGCTTTGCAGTAAGTTGGTCAAAAGGGAACCCCAGCTAACACAGAATAACTTCTTCCCTTGCCTGAACACAAGGATGAAGCCAAACAAGCCTAAAGGATGTTCTCCATTAACACGGCACTTGGAACCAAGAATACACAAGGGTTTTTTTGAGAGGAAAGAGAAACAAAAAGGTATGTATCCTACACAAAATAATGGCCATTGCTGCAATCCTCTACTGAGGCCTGTGAAAAGCAGGAAGCATACTGCAGAGCAAAACATAATTCAGTAAGTTTCAACAGTTTTCCTTACAGATTTAGATTATTACAGCTCTTTTAGAGGATTATTCCCACATTCATCAGAACTGTTTCCATATTAGCTAAAAGAGTAGTTTGAGGAGTAAAGGGTTTACTTTGAGTCATTGTTACATGTTATACTATGCCATACTAAGATAACTCAGTAAAAAAAATAACTAAATATCTAGTAATATGAAGCTCTCCAAATAACTATAATAAATATTCTGTTTCCATTTTCTTAGTACTTCTGAATGCTATTTCTGTTCAATTTCTAAATCTAGCATCTGTGATACAACATTTTTTCAAATATGATGACAAGCAACGAAACGAACAAAGGATATTTGAATCTAAACTGTTCATTCAGGCCCTTTCACCACAGCTAAACAATAAGCTGTGTGCACAAACTGCAGTTTTTCTGCTGTAATCCAGATCCTTAGTGACAATCAGGGTCTCATGTAAATCTCCTAGTTAAAAACAAGATTGTCTCAAAGAAGCAGGGACACAATCAGAAAAGAATGAGGACCAAATCCAACCTGGAACTTCCCTGGGATCAATTTCACCACATCAATTAATTGTCCAGTGCTCTAGTATGTTGAGCTGTCTCTGTGAAGACCTCTCTATATGTAAGGGAATCAGTATCTCCTAGTTTAGTATCCTTGGCAAATTTACTCAGCGCGTATTCAACTCCTCTGTCCAGGTTGCTGACAGCAACACCGCAGAGAACTGGCCGTAAAGCTGAACCCTGATGAGCACCACTGCAGCCCAGCCACCAGCCAGGTGTTACCCCTTCACTGCAACTCCCTGAGCCTGACCCTTCCCACAGTTCACCCACTGTCCTGTGTACACAATTAGCTTTCACAGGGTGGTTTTGTATAGAAGGACACTGTAAAACACAGTAGCAAAAATTTTGCTAAAAAAAATTCATCTTTAGGTGATCATTCTGCTTTGTTTTCTGTTGCAATTGCAATTGTGCCAAACATGCCCAGGATTGTCAATGAAATATGTAACTTGCAGTGCAAAAAATACTAATGCAGAAAAATATTTTAAGTAAGTGTTTATACAACAGTTGATGCATTACTTGCTTTTTATTAGAAGGTAAAATAATAAATTTGGCACAGACTACAAAAAAAAATGGGATGCTGAGTATCCCAAAATATGTAGCTATGCTACCTTCCCATTTCAAGGAGAGATGCCCCAGCTGAGAACCCCTACAGGCAATGCATGTGCTGAGACCAATGCTCTGTGCTGTGGTGCACACTCATAGCTACACCTAAGTACAGTACAAAACAGTGAGCCCTGCACCCTGGAGCAGTGGGACTAATGATTATTAAGTTTGGTAAGGCAGGATATGCTCTCGGTGTACTAGAGCATAAGGACAGGTCACTCTGTATGGGGCCAAAAAACAAGCACTCGTGGAGTTAAGAGTGGCAGTGAGGACAATTCCTACAAGCAGTTACATGCTAGGGAGAACATCCAAAAGGCTCCTGATAACCCTCTGACAAAATCCTGCACCTGTTTGTTTTATTGATAAACTAAATGATTACATGTAAGCATGGTACAGGTATGTGCAGTACACACAGCTTCACTCTTCCTTTACCTTCCTTTAACTTCAGCATGTGACAGTTCCCTGATAATTTGAAAGAAAAAAATATTATTAAAAGGAGAAACTTACCATAAATATGACGATGAGAATAAGACAGATCCCTACTATTATTAGGAAAGGGATTAAGTAGTACTCCAAAGGAAGACTGAACTCTGGGATTAACACAATGTGGCCACTGTGGGGAGGAAGAGATAACACCTTCTAAATTAATGAGAACTTAATGAACAAGTTGAGGAATAAATACATTAAAAAAAAAAAAATTGTCACACAAGATACACTTAGGAACCCTACCTGTGCACAACAACATAGAAAATTCAGTCCATACCCACACAATGTAAAGATAATTAAACAAAAGTATAAAACACTGTTCCTTAGAACATTTTTTGAGTTAAAACTATTTACTGACCTCAATCAAACCTAGAGAAACCAGGAAAACCACCTCATAGCTGCTTTGACAGCAGAATGAAAAAAATATAACATGACTATCAAAAGATACAGTGAAATTATTCTTATTTACTGAAGCATTACAGGTTGCTCTCAGGCACAAGACTTCACCTGAAACACCTATAACCTCTGTCATCACAGCATCCTACTTTAAAGCCATAAATATTCAAAAGAGACAATGATCTAATGCAAGGAGTAACACAGCTGCATGTGAGTTAACCTACCCTTTTTCGTAAGTAAACTCCTCTTTAAGAGAATTAGCTGATGTCTCACCAATAAAGACAGAAGGAATGTCAATCTTCTTTAAAACCTCAACTGTATAAAAAAAAGTAGGAAAATAAAACTGTTATTATGTGGACAATCTATGGGTACTCAAGATATAAGACCCAAACATTATGAGACTATCACAACAGGAAGACATTTTAACATAGTGACATCCAGACCAACGTACATGCATGTTACAGCTTTACTTCATATAAGTACTATTAATTTTCCTACACAATTTCGAGGGAATTTATTGCAGGTAGAAAAATCAAAATTCCTAATGGAATAAAGGGAGCCTAAAGCCAAAATATGTTGACAAAACAGGATCATAATTTTAACTAGAACACCATTCTTCACTCAGAGATTCAAGCAAGTCACATAGCTCCATTGATTTCCAGAATTTCTGGCAACTTACATGATTTTGTGAACTGGTTCTATAAGTTTTAATTAATCTGTCTTCCCTCCTTTTCACCTCAAACATAAATAAACATACTGGAAACAACTGTGGCTAGATAAGGTCAAAAAGAAGAAGAAAATTAACAAGTCCCACACCTTTACTTCAGTCTCAAGAAACTGGATGAACTGTTGTCTTCTCTACCAGTGAAGGCAGTAATAAATGAAAACTTATCGAAAGATAAATCACATATTCTAGAAAACCTTCTCCTAAGCTTCACTTTATATTGATTTTCCCCCTAATACTTCACATTTAAGACTCAAAGTAACCTGAGTTTAGTCCATCTCAAAGCAGTCAGGTTCCCCAAGGCAAAAGCACATGTGGCTGAACGTCAGCTCACTCTATGAGGTCTGTTTTTGTTGTGGACTTGTTCTACGTTTTGGTTACTCAGTGAAACCTGAAAATAAGATTCACATGCGTTGAGAATTCATTAAACCCACTTTCATGTAACTACTCAGGCTACTCAGCTCCCATGTAGTTTGTCAAAGTTCACTCCTAGTTTACTCAATGGCCTTTCCACTGGAAAAGAACTTATTTTCGTCTTATTTATTTTCTTGTTCCATATTGAACAGGTTGAAAACTGAGCAAAATAAAGAAATGCCACAAACAAAGCAGTAACAGCACTAGAAACACAAAGCACATACCACAGAACAAACCCAGCATTCTGACTAGATTTCAAGATGTTCTGAACATATCCACTTCGTGAAGGTTAAAATTGGAACAGCTAGCACAAGAAACAAATAGTAAATGGTGCACTGGTCTCTAAATACTCTCTTTCCAACTGAAAATTAGTGCACGTGATACGCTAGAATCCATTTGTCCAGAGGAACAGGAAGATGCGCCCAACAGTGCAACAACAAACTGGAATGACTATCACAGATGAACTTCATGATCTAAAGTCTTTCCAACCTAAATGGTTCTATGATTCTAAATACTAAAATGTCACATTATAAAGTTTGATTTCCTTCCAAATGCATGTTTTCTACTTTTCCTATATTTCCACTTAACTAACAACACATCAGCTATTTTCCACAACAGTAATATAAATTTAGCCCAGAACACTTGAACTAAAATTTGAAGGAAAACCAAAAGAAACATTCAGAGAAAGCACAAGTCAATGTATTTGTTCTTATGCAAAAATCTCCTGTTATTAAATCTTAAAAACAGGAGGATTTATGTGGGTTTTTTGTTTAGTTTGGTTTTGGTTTTTGTTCATTTGTGGTGGTGGTTTTGTTGTTGAGGTTTTTGTGTTGTTTTTGGTGGTGCTGCTGTTTCCAGTGGGTGAAATGATATTCAAACAGGAGAGAAGAAGTGATACCTGTACTTACTGTCGTTGGATCCCATGCTTATGAGGTCATCAGAATCAACATTGTGAACTATAGCTGCCTTGTATCCAGCTCTCTGGGCATTTAAGACCTGTAAGCCACACAAAATGCTTACTGAAAAGACTATTGCTTCCAAATACAGTAGCCTGCCTGTGCTTTCTGAGACAAGGTGCACTCCCACAAAGTGATTAATATGGACATAATTTGCACTTATAAACCATGTGTCACCTTTCAAAGCAAAATCATATAATTATTCCTACACTCAGTAGTTAAGGTTTTTTTTTAGAAAGCCATTTTAATATTGTCTGCAGGCAGACTATTTATATATATCAAAAACAGAATTAACTTTCTATAGATAGTTAAAAATATTTGATTGTAATTGAAAATAAAAGCATTAACTCACTTTGGTAATCTAGATATTACCACTTGAGAGTTCATCAAGTCAGATGAGTAGTATCTTTTCTGTGCTTTAGAGATGTGGAATATCTTACCTGAAAGCCCAGGTATAAGAAGCTTTCTCATGGAAAAGTGCAAAATTGTAACTACAGGTACAAAAACTATTAACATCCTGTGTACCAGTTACACTTCTAATATAGACTCACCTTTTTGTCAACACAAGGAAAACCCAAGGTCCATGTAAATGGCATTTACTGCAGCAACTATTACCAACATAAACTTAGCTAAGTTACAACTGTTCATCTTGGATATTGCTTTTACTTCATCCATCACAGTATAAAAATCTCCACACAAGCTGCAAAAAGCACTTAGAGCATCTTGAGAAACTTTTGTGTTTTATCCCAACAACACTGATTCTCTTCTCATATTGCTAATGACTATTTCAAAGAGCAGAACAACGATATTGGAAGATGCAGAATGTAGACACCTTGAGAAATCCCAATATTAAAAAAAAAAAAAAAAAGCAAATCCACTTAGGGATGTTAACATATATGCATGGTTGGGAATTTGGCCAATATTGCATCATCACAGAAAATATCCATAGTGCATGCTTAAACAAATCAAGAAATAGCTATGTACCTGCACTTGTAACACTTTTAATTTTCAACATAAAACAGAAGTAGAGAGAGGACTTTTAATTTTTGTTAAAATGTGCATTCTGACAGTCAAGTAGCTAATAGGTAACTTAGCTCACATCTCAGCACACATGCCACTTTCTGGCAGAAACTTTAAGACAAAATGCTGTGCTATGCATACAATTATATAATGCGATATTGCAAGGGTATTAACAACATACTAAAGACGTGGATTCACTGGGCACAGGGTATGCAAATACCTCTGCTCACCTTGGAAATGCTGATCCACTTGCTACTTTGCTCTTTGTCTAACAAGAAATGAATGGGAACCCCCTTTTCTATTAGTATTATACGAAATACAAAAGGTAACCAAAAATTCTTACATATAGAGCTAACGCGACATAATCCTTAAAGGACTGACTATGGAAATCCCTCAAGGGCAATGCAGAAATCTCAAATTCAGACCCGTTCCTTTAACCATGTCTCCAGAAGCAATATTGTACCATCAGTGTGTGGACAACAATTAGACAGACAAAGCAGACATGAAAACAAAGGCCAGTAGCCATTTGCCCCCTTTCTTTTCCCACTGAGCCATATGCACACACGGTGTCAGGACTCCCAGGGCAGACTATGTGCCATTCCCAAGTCTGATGTGAAAGCAGATTACATGCAGTGAACCTGCCTCTGCAGGTGGAATCTACAGTCTAGGCAGAATTTATATTATATGGTTCAATCACCACATAATTGAACCTACCACACAGCAGCAAAAGCAAATACAGCTGAATCTCCTCTTAGTTCACGAAACTCAACAACAAACTGAAGAGCCCTGTTTTCCTTAAGACCTCTTTAGCTGCCTCATTGTATCAGGTTAATTTTCAAGAAAATCATAGTCAAACACAAATCACTCTGATTTTGCATTTTTAAAATCATAGAACATTAAGGGTTGGAAGGAACCTTAAAAATCAAGTGGCTGGACCACGTCTAGAGAAGGGAATAGAGCTGGGGAAGGGTCTAAAGCACAAGGAGTGGCTGAGGGAGCTTGGGGGCTCAGCCTGGAGAAAATGAGGTTCATGGGTGACCTTCTCACTCTCTACAACTCTGACAGGAGGGGTCAGCCAGGTGAAGGTAAGGTGCTTGTCCCAGGCAACCATCAGTAAGACAAGGGGACATAGTCTTAAGCTGTGCCAGGGAACTTCAGGTTGGACATCAGGAAGAATTTCTTCACAGAAAGGGTAATAAAACATTGGAGGTGGTAGAGTCTCCATCCCTGGAGGTGCTTAACAAAAGACTGGGCATGGCACTCAGTGCTCTGGTGTAGTTGACATAATGGTGTTTAGTCACAGGTAGGTCATTGGTTGGACTTGGTGAGCTCTGGTTTATCTGTCTGGAGACAGTAAAATTCTCCCTCCCCTTCCTATCCATATCTATTCCACTGTTAGCTGGAATGTCTGTTAGCTACGGACATTTTTCTGAAGCACCAATAAACTCTTTGAAACAGAGGGTGGGAGGAAATTATATCTTACCTTGACATCAAAGTTGCACTCCAGCCTTCGGATTAACACAATAAAAGCACCAGAGGAGTTGTCCCTCAGAGGAGGTGGGGCTATAGGCTCACATGCATTCTCTGGTTTGGAATTTATTAGAAATCCCTAGAAAACAAGAGCAGAAAAAGAAGTTTCATTTCTCTTTAACAAAAGGGTCAGTAGTCAAGTATATGGAAAGAAAACTGCACATTTTCATACAATAGCTAAAAAAATTCTTATTATCAGCTCAGTCCTATATGACAGTAAGATTGCTGCTACTTCCCTGACTACATATTTTGATTCATCAGAATTTTTATGTCTGTAAAGAATTAGAAAGTTTGGAAGAAAATAGAAGAAGAAGAGTTTTTCTAATCTCATCATACTCAGACTCTGCAGTGTAATTCAAGAAGAAAGAAGATAGCATATACTACATTAATATACTGTAACTATTGTTCTAGGACCTATGGAGACTAATCAGGAAACCAGAAATACAACAGCCTAAGAAACACCAACACAAACTCAGCATTTGCCAATTAACAACAGAACACAAGCAAAGTTCCATCTATAGCACTGACCTAGCACACAAAACAGTTGGTTTGCTATGGTAAGCAAAGATCACTCAATAAGCTACAGCTGAAAGCTTCAAGAAGTAGGAAACTCTGGCAATATCAACCCTGAAGCAATCTTTGAGTTGTTTTTAAGTGTCTGAGATGGTGGCCTTCTGCCAGCAGTCTGTAGCCACTTACAATAGAATCTGACAGTTTTTTACACCTTGCATACTAATAAATCTTAATCACAGGCTCTGAAAGAGGATACCATTTTCATCCTATTGTAACAAATATCATAGCATTTTTAAAAAGTAATTAAAATCTTAATGCAAAGAGAAAGTTTTAGTATAATATTCAGTTCAAAAACTCCATTTCTACACGTATGATGACATCTATCTTAATTAAGACACAGAGCTGTCTAACAGTTAAAAAGGTCAGAATCAAAGCTCCTTATATCTATTTCTGGTGTATTAAATTGGCTCACTACTTGGGTCACTTAATCATCCTCTGATTCCCAATATAGTCAGTAAACAACTATGCAGCTTTAACATACCTTCTCCCCATGATAACACCCACCGGGCATGGAAATGAAGCCTGCTTGAGGGGAATTGCAGAGAAATTCCTGAGCTACAGGAATTCTTGCAGTACTTTATTACCCTTTGGGATTAAAAGGGCAACATGGAATTAAAGAGTGATCCACCCTTTCACCTTATCACCAGCTTCTCTTTTTTTTTGTTTTGTACAGGGGTTACTCTCAACACTGCAACATTAACAATGCTGCAGAGCCAGTTTTTGGGGCCATACAGGCTTACAGACAGAAGAAACATGAAAACAAGTCCCTGCCCACATGGGCTATTCATGGTCTCCATGGGGTGTATATGATACAAACTCCCCTTCTCCAGAATTTGGAAGGTGGCCTGCCTAAATTTTTGTATAAGAATTCTAAGCTGTAAAAGCATACACATTTCAGTCATAAACCCTCATACACTGTTCAAAGGGGACAGCAAGACAAATCACCGCCACGTGACTGATTCCATGCAGCCACTTCGACAGCAAAAAAAAGTAAGGAAGCCTCAACTTCCCACAAGCCCTAAATTGCCTGGATGGCCAGACACAACCTCCTTTCTCATGGACAAGTGTTTCAATTGCCGGAGTGAAACAGAAAATACATTTTATCCAAAATGAACAAACTTACTGACACTTGTACAAACGTGACTCTAAAGGAAACAAATGGTTCCTGTCACTGCAGAGCACCTCAGATCAGGCAGCCAGAGAGAGGGAGCCTGCCCCTTGATGCTGAACTCAGCACAGCACACCAAAACGCATAATCTCAGCAACAAACTACCTCAGAGAATGTGAAGACTAGAACTGAACTGGATATTCATCTGGCTTTTAAGTACTTTTCTAAGCAACAGGACTATGACACCAGTTCACAGCATTAACATCACCATAAGAAATTTATTTTAAAATAATTTAGTTTCTACCTCCTCTACCTTATATTAGATAAAAATTATGAATAAAAGCCTTCACAATAGCTACTACTGTCACCAGGATGTCTGGACAGCTGCTACCTCAGCAGAAGCCAGAAAGAGCAGAATGTGCCTTATCATTGCTGTCTAAGGAAGATGCACTTATTTAACCTCTCACAGCTCCTTCCCACTTTACTTTAAACTTAATCTCTCTTCTGTTAATTTCACTCAGTCCATCTATACATCTTCCTGTGTTCCAAGTGAGTGTACTGACCACACTAAAGACATAAAAAGTAGTAGTACATCCTGCTGTACAAAACATTCTTGCCGCTGTATTTCAGAAGACATCGAATCTTCAGAATTTCTAATCCAGTGCAAAATAATGATAAAGCCTAACCTGTGCTTCCATGGCCATATCCATCTTGGACAGTTTTTGCATATTAATCATTTTGCATGAAGTCAATACAGTTTTTCCCTTTCCAGTTCCACTAACATTTGCAAACCTTTACATCTTGCTTCTGTCTTCTCTAATGCTAGGTGACTTTTACAATTCCATATGGTATAATATTTATACATTTTTCCATGTCAAAGAAAATGGGATTAAGAAAATTTAAAAAAAAAATTAAAAGCCACCTGCATATTTTCTGCTAATTCAATAGATTAGCACTTCTTAGTGCCTTCTCTTGATATTATTATGACCATTTTTCAAGTCATGGCCCAGCATCTCTACCCCAACACGACGCTATTTCAAGAAGTAAGACACTAACAGATAAGTAACAAAAATGTATATGTGAATTTGTATTTTCCCCACTTATTGATACAGAGTAAAATAAAAGAGCATGAGTGTAACCCACGCCTTAGGGGGCACTGGGAGAATGTGGGGACCTTCTCAGCTGCTGCGGGGTGTGGAATGCAATTGAAATGAAACCATGTAAGGAGAGGGCACAGGATCAATCACAATCCCTGCCCCGGACCCCAGCGCTGGGCACAGCACAGAGGCACCACAGCAGAGCTGCAGCCCCTGAGCTTCTCCCTTCGGCTGCTTGAGCAACGCAACAAGTGTAGCAAACAGACAGCAGTTGTACCTTCCCAAAAAACTGAGCTGCAGTTGCTTTACACAGCATAATTAACCTGGGCCACAGGCACGGAAATAATCTCTCTTGCCATGCCACCCTTCCCAGCGTGAAAGGGCTTCCCAGTGTAGGACTGTAGGGAGACAATGAAATCTTCCAAATAGGTTTTTCAAAAAATTGTATCAGCATTAAATTAAGACTCTCTTCTGCTGATTCCAGTGCAAGGTAACTGACATCATGTATCAGTATTGCCATCAAAACACAAAATAGTGGTCTATCAAACTTCTTAATTTCCATTATTTACATATTTTTAATTTATTTGATAAAAATTCCAGCAAAGTCTCCTTAAGTAGACAAAGATTACCAAAATTCTCTTAGGAGAAGAATCTGCCTTTTCACAGGCAACATCAGATCCTTTGCACGTTTGTTTTGTTTGGGCAGTTGATTAATAATTATTAATAATTTCTGTCTTTATTTTCCCTTGGCACTACATTCCTTTAATTTTTATCTTTTTTAGCTTACAGAGGAAATGCTCAGCAGATACAGGTCTCTTTAAATATATTCAACATGCAAATTCAATCTACACTTCCCAATCAAATCTGTCATAACCTGGAACCCTCTGTGCCTCACACTGAGTGCCAAAAAGGATTGAGTGNATAAACTCTAGCCCAGCTTAAACCAGCACAATATATATATATATATTTTTTACCTTCAAGCCTTCTGCTGGCAGTCTGTAGCCAAATCTAGCAGGCAGATCATCAAATGTCTGGGTTCCATTTTCAAGGTTATACTAAGAGAAATACATTTTTAAAAAATTAGGTTTGCAACAAGACAGAAATAGTTAACGAGTATAAACAAAACCAAACATCACTGTGTATTTTTTTAGATTAAAATATTTATCAGACATAGGACATCTTGTGACCATGTCAATGAAATCACAAGACTGCTTATTCCACCTGTCTTCTACTCACATGTTAACATCATTCTTTTCTTATCTAGCTGTCAAAACAAGAAAGTAAGTAATAGATATTTTGTTGAACTATTTATATGGTAAATCTTTCTTTCTACTGTCTAAAATTCAAACACTATCATATGTGCACAACAGAAACTACAAACAAACCAAGCAAGCAAAAATCTGAAGAGCTGGGACATTTGGATGCGGAGTTTTCTTTGGATGGTAGTGGTGGGTGTTTTGTCCTGAATTCATTTGTGTACAGGGAAAGAAAGCTTTTAAGAGTTGCTTTACTGTAGACAATGAATAGCTTCCTTATGCCATCCCTTCCCAATTCCCTACTATACATGCAGATTAGTAGCTGAAAAGTATTTCCACAGTTTTGTTTTATAATAACTATGAGCTTCAATTCTAAGACAGAGGAATACTGTAAAAGACCCTAAATATGTGCAAGCTTTATTTCCCCTTTCTTTGTTCATCTTCTCTGGCTGTGTAACATGCCTGACCAACAGAGAATTCAAACAGAAAAAAGTGCTGTGTATATATAGCACATTTTTTAATTTAAAAAAAAAAGTTTCCTGCAAAAGTTGTGAACTCTACAGTTAATAGACTTGAACATGCATCGGTTGTTTTATTAAATGGTTTAGTGAGTCAGAAATGTTTGTCTATTCATCATATCATCCAACTGTCACACAGAACAGCCAAGTAAGGATCATGTTTGCTTCAGAGGGATGTTTCCTACCAGCCAGGCTTGGACAGGGGAACCCAAACTACAGTTCAGAGAAAAACACTGCCATTATTTATTGGAAGTCTTCCAAAGGAGCAATGTTTGGAAAGAGCTTTCTTCCCACAGACTTTAAGGGGAAAGAGGTAGGAATGGAGCCAAATTTCAAGGAAGCTTCTTTATTCTGTGTAAACAATGTGCCCCACACAATCTCTCCTCCTGACCTTCCATCACAGAAAGCAACAGTGCACCACCTTCCATCCACCTTCTTCAAAACGTCTTGAGCTCGGGCTACTGTCAGTTTGCCCTCGAATCACTTGACAAGCCCCAGCTTAAGCCAGGAGTTTGACACAAGCCTATTTCTTTTTACGCCTTTTTTAAAAAATAAATCAATCCTGTCTCACATGCACATAACAGCACTTTACACAGACATGATCCTTTGAGGCTGCAACTATATAAGAACACAGAAGCATAAAACCACTCCTAAATTTAAAGAGAAAAGAAGAACTTCTTTCCTTGGTAGGAAGCCAAAACTTTGGCCAGAGTTTTGCTAACAAATGGTTAATCATTAAATGGTGAAATCTCTCAAGACTGTGATCTGTACACCAGCAATTCCATGTGACACAATGCAAACATTCCCTCTTCTGAGGATCTTTTAAGCATTCCACTGGCTCCTTTGTGTAGCAGTTTAGTATCTAGTCATCTCTTAATTTCTTACTTCAAGATATTCTCAGAATAAATCTGCAACTTCCAAATATCCAAGAATAAAAGACACTTCATTTTTATACGGTATTGTTTTAGAATACTACACACAAAGCTTAAATAGAAAAAAAATATCAAACTAAATTTCCAAAGTGCCCTATTTTTCCTTTTTGAGGTCAGGGTGGGTTGTTTGTTTTGTTTTAAGTAACTTTTCTAAGACAGGAAGAAGCAAGAATGAGTTAGGTTTTTATGAAAAGAGGAAGCTCAGGCTTGGTGACAGAGAAAAGAGGGGAAAGGGAAATTGTGTTTACAGTAAGAAGTTTAAAATTTCACAATAAAATGGTGATGTCAGTGCCATAATAAAGCAATTATCTATCTGCATTGTTTCTTTATATTTTTTTTCTGCAAAAACTGTTTACAGACTAGTAACAATCTGAAAATCCAAATACCATACTTTAGTATTAATCAACCCCACTTTACCACAAACCTTAAAGTATTATTTTAAAATTTGTCTCCAAGAGTTTGTCACTCTGTTCTCCAAAACTGATATGACATTAACAACTCGTCTCCATATCACTGGAACAAGCAAGAGGCTACAGTATTTAGGTTTTATTATTTCAGTAGCTTAAGCTCAATCCTACAAAGACATTTATAATTTCCTCCTTAAAATGCCACAATGTATCAAAGTGGTAATAAACAGCACAGCAACAGCTTTTACCACTGATCTATGTTCATTATACTGTTTATTATTTTCCTTAATGACAGCAGATATTTTCAGCTATTTAGAAACTGTATCTAGGTGTAAGATACACAAAACCCCTTACTGACAAGGCCTCCAGCCCACACAAATAAACTATACTAGCCATAGAAGATTATTTAAATCCAGTAGCCCTACAAAACGGCACCCATCACCAAAAATAAAACTGCTGTCTAATCTAAAGAATGGAATTAACAGGGTTATAACATGCTCCAGGACATCTGGTCAGAGTGGAACTTTGTATATGACTAAGAGAATTAGGTGCTTTCACTGTCATGGTACCTGAGCACCTACCATCTGTAAACTCATTTAGAAATGTACAATTTATTGTTTATTGAAGTAAACTGTTAAGGCAGTTCTGTTCCAAGCAATCTGCTATAGTATTTATTGTACTAACTGATTCATTAATAGAATAGTTGAAGAGATTATTCAATTTCATAGATATTTCATCCATGTAGAAAAATATTATTATACTTACTGCTAAAATATCTGCCTCCACAGGTAAAAGATTCAGGAAGGCAAACAACTGCACAGTCACAATAGTGTATATCTGAGTGGCAGACAACATCAGCATTCCTATTGACAACAGCATATTTTATTCAATATCTGCAAGAAAAGAATCAGAGTCAAGGCACATAACAAATACTTTCCTGTGTCATTTTACAGGACTCTTGGTCACTTAAAACTTTTCTGCTAAGGAAGTATGCAAAATGTTATTCAATGTACACCTTTGAGAACAAAGTAATCTTAAAGTTATACGATTATTTTACAAGTTCCTTTTGCTAGAAGCATGTCCCTCCATGGGAGTGACAGCATGCATAAACTACAAAAACTGTAAGAGCAAGACTTCAAAAGGCTTAGGCACCACAAAGCAATGCAAGGGATACAAAGGGAGAATCATTCATATTATATTAATCATCCTTAGACACTTCATTTTAAACTTCCCTTCTTCTAGCACAAATCCAAATCAGCAAAATTCCTGATGTACCTCGAATAATTCCACTAAAAGTATGGATTCCAAAAATACACTTGCAAAAGCAATGCAATACCAACTTGAAGGAACTTCAGATTTCTCTCAGGCTTTGCTACAACATGACTGTGGGCAAGCAACCTCTTAAGAGCACAGGAAGCACAAAGTATCTTATTCCCTTTATAAAAGCTCACACCTAAACATGATCAAGTTAGAAAACCCAACATTCAGAATTTAAAAATACATGATTCAGTTCACCTCATACTCACGAGTACAAAACAAGCATCAATGAAGTGTTACATTCAGCAGGAAATGTAATCACTTTCACTCCTGAATTTAAGAGAATTGGATAGTCCACAGATGTCTAAATCTCTCTAGAGATTCTTCTAGTCTCAAAGTAAGAAATTACATAAAATAGTCACAACACAAAACAATGGGTCTATTTCTGGATCCAACATAGCTATAAGAATTAAAATAATTAACACACAAGTTCCAAAAGTGGACAGTATGCACTTAATGTAATTATCTGAACATCTGGATCTCCTCTAACTTCTTTTACTGGAGTAATTAAAAGTACTTCACAAAAAACTCAATTAGGTCATCCAAAATGTTAGTTGAAACAATTTTTTGTCAAAAACCTCCAAACTGTGGTTTCTTATACAAACAGTTTCATGTGAATTTGTTTTCATTTGGCTGTAGGTATTTCTTCTGAAAACTGCCTATTGACTTAACTGAGAAGTCACAGCTAACACTACTACTTTCTTTTTCAGAATCAAGAAAAACCTAAGAATTCCTGTCCTTCTGACCTACCCTTCATGGGTTTTTCAAGCAAAAAGCATTGTCCCATGATGTGAAGTTCTCAACATTAATTAAAGCAAATACCAGAGAGATAGACTTGATTTAATCTAACATGAAGATAATTAGAATTTATTATTAGTATTTGGAGGAAACAGCTAATACTGATACTTTCAACTGTAGTATTGAAAGTTTTGTCACTCTGTTCTCCAAAACTGATGTGACATTAACAACTCTTAATGTTGTTAATTAACAACATGATTCCAACTTGGTCAGAATCAGACATATAATGCTTTGTGAAATTTTCAACAGGTTCACAGAAATTAAGTTACCCTCACAGGAAAGAAATAGTAGTGAGTTACAAAATTAATTAACTTTTATTACTAAATTAACATTTATTACCCTCTTTCATCACCTACCCTAAAAAAGAGGACATCAGTGAAACTGGAAGGATAAAAGAAGCATTGTGTCAAAAATACAGCCATTTTTACTATGACAGAAACAACAATACACTTGAAGCTACCAGAGCACTTCAACCAACACAGTAAACCCAGCACAGAGAAAAGCACTAAAAGAGTATTAAGCAAGGTTAGAAAACACAAGAATTAAAGTGGTCCTTGCAAACAATGCATATACAGTGCACTCTTCCCCTTCAAAGTTACATGCACACAAATTCTTCTGTGCTCAGGATCTGATGCCTCATATGCAAGCCAAAAAGCCTTACAATTCCTGACATTCCACGGCTCTTTGGAAAGCATGCCCCTCTCAGCTGAGGGAGGCAGCTCAGAGCACACAGAAATGCAGGTGTGTGGAAAAGGGCTATGCTGTAAACCAAACAAAACAAGTCAAACCTGACTGCAGTAACCTTCCACACTTTTACACCTGATTTACCAGCGTGTATAGACAAAGCTGCCCTTAAATAGCTTTGAGTATTTCTTTCCACTCTCCATGCTAGAACACACAAACCCAACTGTGCCCGAGGTGCTGCATCCCTCTGTCATGGGTCTGAAATGAGGAGGGGAAAATGTGGGCTGTGCTGGACCAGCATAGCTGTGAGCAGCAAAACACCCCTGGAGTAAACACATTAAGCACATTTAAGAAAGGTCACAAAGGCGTTACACAACTGGAGACATGGGCAAAACTTTCACAGCTTTTGGCAAATATTCACAGATCAGGCTTCACAAACTGCACCTAAATATGAAATTTTCAGATATTTGTATCTCAATCAACTCAAAATGTGTTTCGGAGCATAATACAACACAAAGCAATTCCATGTTCACATGGTTATGTTTACATTCTAACTCGCTCAATAAAACAGCTTTTCCCTCCCACTTCTGAAAAAAAATAACTTGTACATCTGTATGAAACAAACCTAAATTCTATTATTTTAAAGCCAAATGTGATTGTAAATCTTACAGCAATCACAAAAACCTCATATGAACACACAGAAACTTTGTGACAAATTCTAAATATTTTAGCAGATTGGGCTGCACCTTCCAAAATTTCATAAGCAGAGGATGAACAAAAATTAGACAGCTAATAACAGTACTTCTCAGTCACATCCTCTAATCCCCCTATATCTGAATTCTTGCATTTTGATGCCATCGTATCGTTACTGACACAAATCTCCATCTCAGACCTACCACAAAACTGGACATTGACGCACGCTTAGTAAGATCAGCATTCACACCTGTTAAGATGCAGGAACAATTCCTCTCAATTAATTTTAACGTTTTTATTAAGAACTTGGCTTTCAGCCAGTCAGCCTTCACGCCACTCACAGTGCTGCAAACGCAACCAGCACCTCCCGTCAGCCTCAAGAGTCACACACCCGGCACAGACGAAATGCGCGACCGGGGGTCGAGCGCGACGCTCGGGGAGCGCTCCAAAGGCCTCCGCTTCGCTTTGCTCATCTCCCTGCCGCGGTTCCCGGCAGTCCCGGGACCCGGCCGCTCCAGCCGGGCTCAGCCGCGGCTGGGCCTAAGCCGCCCACGGAACTGGGCCCCGCCTCGCCACTCCAAAGGTGGAGGCGAATAAGCACTGCGCAATGGAGGACCAAGCCCGTAAGTGCTCAGCCGCCGCACGGCCGGAGCGCCCAGAGAGCCTAGCGGCCGCGCCCCAATGCTCACCTGCGGCCCGGGGGACCCGCCCCGCGCTCACCTGCGGCCCGCGGTCCCCGGGCGGCCTAGGCCGACGCCATGGNCTGGGGCACGGCTGGGGCACAGGTCCAGCGAGAGCCGGAGGCAGTGCGTGTCTGTAATTCCACGGACGTATGGATGTGTATGTGGAGTTCCTGTGGCTGGAGGACGTCTTGTCCTAAACAGCAAAGCCAAACTCTCGGTCGAGAGAGGAGGAGACGATTAACCTGAGGGTAAGGAACTTGTGCATATTTCCCAGCCATAACATTGCAAATATTTCCGTGTAATTATATCTATGAGAATTTATAAGTTTGTAAATTGAAAAAAATGATGCTGAAATGCAGAGTATTTCATGTTATTGAAACACTGCATCTGCATGTATGATTCTGGAATTTGTATTCAGAGTCTGAAGCTTAAACTTGACAACGTTTTAATAGTGTAATTTACTCCACATAAAGAAGCTTACTTCAGTCATGGGGACAGCCTGTGTCCATCACTGCCAGTCTTGCAGAAAAATGCAGCATGGTCTGAGCAAAAGCTAGTGCTTCCAGGTGGTGACAAAATGCAGTAACGTTTTTTTTCCACACACAGTTTCCAGACATTCTGTTATTAAAAAAAAACTTCAAAAGTTGTCCAGCCTTTGTGTTTAACAAAAGGAACGATCTCTTAAAGGAAAAACAGTTATGAGAAGTTGTTATATGTAATTTTAATAACTCAGAACCATGGGTGTTTTTATTTGGTTGTTGTTGTTGTTGACTTTATTTAACAAGGAACACGCATTTTTCTGTGGTTTCGACACACCGGGGCAGCAGCACCAGCGTCTGGGTGATACAGCACGGCGAGATCTCCATGTTACCGGGCCTGTACATGGAAGCGGGCTTGAACTCTGCTTGAAGGTGGAATAACAGAATAATCAGGAAGGAACGGAAACACAGAATTCATCTGTTACCTCAGCACGGGTCCGTAAGACAGAAATATGGCTTCGTTGCAGCGACACGCCCTCGGGGAGACCCGTCACCGCGCCCGTCCCCGGGGCAGCCCCTCGGGCGCTCTCCCGTAGCTGCCCGGGCAGGTCCCAGCCCCGCTGCCCCGAGACACCGGCTGGGAGCTGCCGCACCCCAGCGTGTCCCAGGTGTCGCGGGGTGTCCCGGGGTGTCCCAGCGTGCCCCGGGGTGTCCCAGCGTGTCCCACGGTGTCCCAGCGTGTCCCAGGGTGTCCCAGATGTCGCGGGGTGTCCCGGGGTTTCCCACGGTGTCCCAGCGTGTCCCAGGTGTTCCAGCGTGTCACGGGGTGT